>CAUYRB010076570.1:0-42921 GCA_963574695.1 Propithecus perrieri
GCTAATTTTTTCTATATATTTTTAGTTGTCCGATTAATTTCTTTCTATTTTTAGTAGAGACGGGGTCTCGCTCTTGCTCAGGCTGGTCTTGAACTCCTGAGCTCAAACAATCCACCCGCCTCGGCCTCCCAGAGTGCTAGGATTACAGGCGTGAGCCACCGCGCCCTGCCTGCTAGTATTCTTTAAAGATTTTTCTGTCTGTATTCACAGGAGATATTGGCCTGTATTATTTTTTTTTTTTTCTTAGTAACAGGGTAACAAATATTCTCGCCTCATAGAATGAGTTAAAAAGTGCTTTCTCTTATTCTGTTTTTTGGTAGAATTTCTGAAGAATTGAGATTCTTCTATAAATATTTGTTAGAATTCTCAAGTGAAGCCATCCGGGCCTGTTGCTTTCTTTCTTTCTTTTTTTTTTCTGTCTTTTTGTGTGTGTGTGTGTGTGTGTGTGTGTGCGTGTGTGTGTGTGTGTGTGTGTGTGTGTGTGGTTATATTTCGATTTCCAATTCAATCTCTTTAATTGTTATAGATCTATTCATATTTTCTGTTATTTTGAGTCAGTTTTGGCAGTCTGCATATTTTGAGAAATTTGTCCATTTCATGTAATTTATGTAATTTTTGGCATAAAGTTATTCATAGTATTCTCATATAATCCTTTTTTATTTATGTAAATTCAGTAGTGATGTCTCCCCCCTTTCATTCCTGATTTCAGTAATTTGATTCTTCTCTCTTTTTATTCTTGTCAGTCTAACTAAAGATTTGTCAAATATGTCAATCTTTTCAGTGAACCAACTGGTGGTTTTGTTGATGTCCTCTGTTGTTTTCCTATCTGTATTTTTAAAATTTCCACCTAATCTTCATCATTTTCCTGCTTCTGCTTGTTTTCTGTTCTTTTCCAGTTCTCAAGCTGGAAGCTTAGGTTATTGATTCGAGATCTTTCTTCTTGTTTAATGTAGGCATTTCCAGCTATAAATTTTTCTCTAAGAACTGCTTGAGCATCATTCCTTAAGTTTTGATATATTGAGTCTTCATTTGCATTTATCTCAAAGTATTTTCCCTTGTGATTTCTTTTTTGAGCCACTGGTCATTTGGAGACGTATTTAATAATTTCCCCATATTTGTTATTTTCCCAGATTGCTTTTTGTTTTTAATTTATAATTCAACCCCATTGTAGTCAGAGAACATGATTTTAATTCTTATTGAGTTTGATCTCCTCATTTGGTAGCATATACACTAAATATTGGCTGATTGCTGTAATGTTTTCAACAGTGCCTTCTGGTATTAATTGTTCCACTCTGATACAATTAAATTCTGGCAGGGATAATTTTTTAGACCAGTCTTTGGAATTTCTTCTCATTCTAGAAAGCTTCTTCTTTCCTGTCTCTTTCCACAGTTTTCTTTGATAAACTAACTGGACTACCATTTTGCTTGCTGCTCTTGTAGAGCTACGGCCTGCTCTTAACTGCTTAAAACCAAGATCTCCATTATCTTAGATAGCAGATTTAGGCTTGAACTTCCCCACACTGTTTCCAATAAAGTCTGTTGTTTTGGGGAGAGTTTTGGAGTACTCCATTCTTATGGATTGCTTCTACCCCTAGGCAAAATCTCTGAGTCACTGTTCCTGGCACTGGGCAGGATGGTAGCCTCCGGTTTATCTCTCTTCCCATTGAACTTCTGTCCTACTGGCAGGACGGGGTGAGGGCAAGTGAGGCCCTAGTGTCCATGACCTTTCCTACATGGGGCAGTCTTTCCCAATGAATGTGGATGAGTGGAGGAGAAGAGGGTCTCCTGAGCTCTTGCCCCATTCGATAGGAGTTTAGCCTATGCAACCTAGAGATGGACAGTGTGAGAAATGCTGGTGTCCTGCCCTTCCCAATAAGATACTTTATTGGGAGCTAAAGGTAGAGGAGACCTCATGTTCTTGGCCACTCCTATTCATAGTATAGTTTCTGTCAAGCCGAACTGGGGTGGTAGAGGAAGTAGTTTGTGGAGCAAGTGCCATAGACTCTTATTGTTCTTACCAAGATTTAACAGATTTTCTTAAATAAGTTTTTTTTTCATTTGCCATATGCCCTTAGATCAATTTTCAGAGATTTAGGAAAAACATTTCAAATAATTTTCACCATTTATGTTGGGGATTGTATCCACTAGGCTCCTCATGCCAGCATTCCTAAAGTGGTCTCCTTGACATTTCCTATTAGACCGTGAATCAGTGACATTGTCTAAACTGTCTGCAAAAGTGTGTCCATATAATTTGTATAGGAAATTTGAAATCAAGTGGCTAAATCTTGGTTTAAATGATGGGTTTTTTAATGATATGAGTAATATTGTTTTCTATTGAAGGAGGATAGGATTTTGAAAGACTTTACTACAAGCTAGGAAATGAGTGCACAAACATTATGTAATTGGTTTTATAGCTATAAAAAAGAAATTGTAATAGATTTAGCTGAAAATCATTATAAATATTTTGCTACACTGTTGAAAAAATTTTATCTAAAATGGAAAAATATTTCTATGACACTATTCCAAAATCATAGTTAAAAGATTAGTTGATGTATATGACATTTTGAAAATGCAAAACTATGGAGAGTTTAAAAAGGATTATTGGTTTATCAGGGTTGAGGGGTGAAGGAGGGATTAATAGGTGGAGCATAGAGGATTTTCTTAAACAGAGAGTGAAACTGCTCTGTTTGATATTGTAATGGTGGATCCATGTCATCCATACTATAATGGTGGATCCATATCCATTCTGTGGGTTTTTTTTTTCACACACACACCATAGAGTACTACTCAGCCATAAAAATGAATGAAATAATGTCATTTGCAGCAACTTGGATGGAACTGGAGACCATTATTCTAAGTGAATTATCTCAGAAATGGAAAAACAAACACATATACTCTCTAATAACCAGGAATTAATTGATAGGCACAAAGAGATATAAAGGTCATTAAAAATCTTATATTTTTAAAAAATGTTATATTTAAAAAAATATTCAGAAATAAATAATGTATAAGGAAACATCACCCTTTACAAAACATGACATTTTAATTTGTCATAATTTTCTATAATTAGATTTAGTAGCATTCTCTCCATTCAGTAGCTTAGTGTTCTTTTTTCTTTTTCAGACTAAAGAGCCTAGATCTGATGTTTAGTGTGGTTAACTAACAGAATCCTTTTCCATTCAGACTAATAGATATTATCTATAATAAAGATCTCCTTCTGCTACTGTACTATATAGATCTCCTATGTGTATATCATTTTTTCTGTTGTATTTAGTGATGTTTTTCTGAGATACCCCTGATGGTAGTAACTGTAATTACTAAAATATTCCAGAAAGAAAAAAAAATGAATTTTAGAAACAAGACTGTGTAGGTAGCATGGCTTAAACATATTTCTCCAAGTAGAGAATCTGTTTCCATTGATAAACTTGGAAAATTAAACTTTTATTTTATTAAGGGAAATGCTGTCTTATCACAATAGGATTTAAATATGTCTTAGGTGTATGTAGCAAGTAATTTACGGAACATTTGAAACCATGGGATCCTGACTCAATTACTTGGCATCAACTGTACTTGAAGATTTGGGGGGGAAATATATTTTTAAACTATTATTTTTATATTTAAATTGACTCAGGAATCAAAGGATGGAATGAAAATTTTGCATGAAATTTCAAAATTATACTTCAAAATACCCTACAAACCATGGTGGAAAATTTGAGATGCACCGTGTCCTGTTATCATCATCAAAAAGATCTTTGAACGCTAATTTCTTAAACTTTGAAAACCACGGTTCTTTTATGTTGCTATAGTCCACTTCCATTTACGTATGTTTTATGGAGATTTCATTTGCACATCATGTATGCCTAGAAAGTTATAACTGTGAAGGCAAATATCACAGTTTTACATTCAGGTCAAAGATGGGTGTCTGAATGATTTCAGATTACTGGGAAAATATACTCCATTCCAAAAGACATTTCAGGTCATCTATGAACTGCTTACTTATGTCACTTAGATATTAAAGGCTTTTGCATATATACAGTCATATTTCAGGGGTGTTTGAGGAATTAATTTGGAAATTTCTCTCATGTTTACATCATTTTTCTTTTGTATAAAATAGTAAAGTCATATAAATCACAGAATCCAAAGCAGGTTTATGTCACAAAGCCAATAAATTACAAGGTTGAAATTGATAAATGATATGACCTTATAAGGCTTAGCCTTATTGCATTTAAGTTTTCTACCTGGTAAAATGCAGATAACTCTATTAGAAGAAATAGGTAACAGCGGGCAACCATGCTTTGTTTAATAAACTTCCATATACTGTAAAGTCATCTACTTAAAGCAATCATAAAACATTTTGCATATATAAATGTGCTTTGTGGATACAAAAAACAAAAATATCAAAATAACTCATTATATGTTAACACAAATATGAGACTTGAAATCAGAATTGACTGGTTGACTTTTTATTCATTTATAGTTGGATTGCCCTCATTTGGTCTTAGGGAATTCTTTATGCCCTATTTTATTGTATTTACTATAATTGATATATATGGTCTGCTGGATTTCCAATCTGGTTAATTTTTGTTGTCAAAAACAATTTGTCACTAGTAACGTTGATTCTTAGGCACTAGTCAGTTAGCATCAGATAGCTCATTAGGATCAAGGATGAGTATGCAAAAAAGTACTAAATTATCACGATTTAAATTTTTATGTGGATTGTTAATGTACTGAGATATATATATGTATATGTATACACACACACACACACACACACACACACACACAGCATATGCATATAGTCATGTGCCACCTAATAACATTTGATCAGTGATGGACCACATATACAATGGCGGTCCCAAAGGATAACAATGGAGCTGAAAATTTCTCTCTGCCTAGTGATGTGGTAGCTATTGTAAAACATTGTAGTGCAAGACATTACTCATATATTTGTGGTGGTGTTGGTGTAAACAAACCTTCTGTGCTGCCAGTCGTATGAAAGTATAGCACATGTGATACTTGATAATAATAATAAATCACTATATAAGTGGTTTATGCATTTATTATACTACATTGTTTATTGTTATTTTAGAGTGTACTCCGTCTACTTATAAAACAACAAAAATAGTTAACTGTGAAACAGCCTCAGGTAGGTCCGTCAGGAGGTATTCTAGAAGTCACTGATATCACAGGAGATGACAGCTCCATGAATGTTATCGCCCTGAAAGACCTTCCAGTGGGATAAGATGTGGAGGCAGGAAACAGTGATGTTGATGATCCTGACCCTGTGCGGGCCTAGGCTAACGTGTGTGTTTGTGTCTTAGTTGTTTTTTTAAAAAAAAATTTTAAAAAGTAAAAAAAAAAAAAAATATTTAAAATAGCAAAACACTTATAGAATAAGGATATAAATAAAGAAAATATTTTTGTACAGCTGTACAATGTGTGTTTTAAGCTGTATTATTACAGAAGAGTCAAAAAGTTAAAAAAAATTAAAGAGTTTACAGAGGGAAAATGTTACAATATGCTAAGTTTAGTTTATTATAGAAGAAATTTTTTTTGTAAATTTAGTGTAGCCTATGTACAATTTTATATTTGTGCGCAGTAATGTCCACAGTGGTGTTCTAGGCCTTCACATTCACTCCCCACACACTCACTGACTTGCCCAGAGCAACTTCCTCCAGTCCTGCAAGCTCCATTCATGGTAAGTGCCCTCTACAGGGGTAACATTTTTTTCATCTTTTCTACTCCATGTTTACTGTACCTTTTCTATGTTTAGATAGACATATACTATGTCTCAATTGCCTACATACTCAATGCAGTAACATGATGTACAAGTTTGTAGCTTAGAAGTAATAGGCTATATCATATAGCCTAGGTGTGTAGTAGACTATGCCATCTAGTTTTACGTAGGTGCACTCTATGATATTCACACAATGACAAAATTGCCTAACGATAACCCAATAATTAAGCAATGCATAACTGTGTGTGTGTGTGTGTGAGTATTCAAAGGACTTTTTAAACAATTCTAACAATAGTTATGTGTTAGTTCTTGATATTACATCTGCTGTTCAAAATGTAAATGACTCATGATAATAATTATGTTGCTAAACAGAAAGATGAAATGGCATGGAACAATCAACCTGCCCTATCTCTTGAAAATTGCACACTTTGAAAACAGTCTTGCATTTGCAATCACACATAATCCTTGATACTGAAAAATATGGTGATTTATTGATTTAAATTCTTTACACATTTTCGGAGTTACTCATTCTCTGCAGTTCTCCTCTGCTGCGATGTGTTAACATTATGCTGGCTGTCTCAGGTCACTTTCAAGCCATTCTGGTTTCCGTTTAATCAGAGACTTACAGGATTTTCTGAGATGAAAGAGACTTTAGAGATTATATATTCCAACCTGATTATTTTTCATATAAGATAAAGGAGAATGCTGCAGATTGAATTTCCAAAAATGATTGCACCGATAACTTCCATCCTACATGCTTTACTTACAACTTGACATTGAAATTCCTCCATGTAGAGGTGAGTAGGGAGTATGTTCCCTCCACTTCAGTTTGTGAGGTCTTGTGACTATGGTGTGCTATGTGTATTAGAGGTTTTGTCATAAAAAGTTATAAAGCTTCTACGTGACTCTCTTTCAAAACATATGCCTTGGAAGCCTTAAGCTGACATGAATCCACATTCTGTATCATGCAAACAGACTACATAGAAACAAAAGACCTAAGGGTCCCTCACTGTTCCAGCCCCAGGCGTTTGCATTTTACCAGATAGGTAAGTCAGTGAGTCTTACATTGTTACATTTCCTAGCATTCCGCCCATCTCAGCTGACTTCAAGCAGAGCAGAGACTTAAGAGCTGCCCCTGCTGAGCACCGCCTATTTTGCACCTTCCCGAGCAATACTTTCGCTTTCGGCCAATAACTTTTCGGATGTTTATTACACAACCACAGAAATTGGCACAGGAACTCAGAGACTTGAAGTGACTTGTCCAAAGATGCACAGCTGTGAGTAGCAGAGCTAGTGATAGATGATACTTGTTTTGATTCTGAATTTAATGTTCTTCCTACTTCGCATTTCCTTTTTTTTTTTTAACACATTAGGATGTGTTTTTAGGTTTGTTTAATTTCTCATAAGTATGTTTGAAAGGAAATAGCAGGGGTTTGATTTTTTCCTTCTTGTTACTATAGATTCTTCTTTGTTATTAACATATCTTGAAAATAAAGTCCAAAATACTTCCCTTTTATTCTATTGCATAAAATGACTTCATTTTGCCTGCTGCTGGCAAAAATCTAAAAGGCTTTAACAAATAATCAAGAATGCACAGCCCCCTCATCTGCATGTGGTGAGAAATTAAGTGCTCAAATTCAGAAAAAAACATGGCTCTCCTGTGTGCATTTGCGAATTCAGAGTAATCATAATAAAATACAGAATTAATCACAAGTTAACCTTGTGAAGCATAACTTGCATTATTTCCAGGTTATTATCAGTGCTCCGAGCATTGGAATTTTTCAACTATGATTCAAGCTACATTGGTTTTAATGATTTTAGTCTAGGTGACTAGCAAAATAATTAGAAAAAAAAAGCCTACATATTTAAGCAGCTTAGCAAAACTACAGTTTGATTCAATATTAGATAAAGGAAAGTTATTTTATTTACTAAATTTTTAAGTTAGATTTTTATCCTTTAATTTTAGTTTTCCTCCTTTTAGAAAAGCAATAATTTTAATTTATTGCTATTTTTTTTTGCTAACTCTATAAATAGAAAGGATAAAAAGGAGCTTATATGTGGTAGATTGGAAAACTGCTGAAGAATCTCTCTTATTCCCACATTTCTTTCATGATTAGAACAGAAAAACAAACAAACAAACAAACAAAAACACCATTATTTCCAGAAGGGTCCTTTCAGGTGTTTATGTATCAAATTTATCCTAAATCATATGTTAAGAACAAGGCTGGACAACTTTCCATATCATGTAACCATACCACAACCCTATATGTTAGGCCTTATTCTCATTTTAACTATTTGTAGCCCAGACTCAGAGAGGTTACTTGTTCAGAGTCACCTACCTGATATGTTTTAGTGTCAGAATACATATCATGATTCTCTGTCTCATAAATTCAGTGCTCTTTTCATCTTACCATATTGTCTCTGCTAAACAGATTGGTTTACTGAATTACTTCACTCTTTGGGCCTGATGAGACAAACTAAGTATAATAATCCATAAACTAAGTAATAATCAATAAGCTAAATATATAGTCATTGTGGGTGAACAATGTGGATCAGGGACAGATTTTCCATCCTAAGGAGAGCAAAATGACTCTTGCCTTGGGTGGGAGGTGAAGAAAAATGGGGCACTGGGGAATTTGTATTCGGGAAGAAAACATTTCATGAAAGGGAGCAAATCAAGACAAAAATGCAAAGGGAAAGGAGAGAAAGTGAACTCACAAAATGAGATGTATAAAACAAACATATATACACACACAAAACCTGAACAACATCTTGCAGATTGTTTTTGAGATAGTCATAATTTTAAGGAAATAAATGAGAGCTCACTATTAATTTGACAAAAGCAAACTATTTTATACCGATTTAAAAAAAATAGAATGCTGCCTAGTCAGATTAGATTGATTTTTTCATGCCATAAAATACAATAGAAAGCAAAAATTTGACTTTATTTCAAGAAATCTGAGTAATAGAAATTGACCAATTAGACTTAGATATTGTGTTTAAATTCTGCACAGTTGATTACTTTGAAAAGGTTTACCTTTAATTCATTAAAATAAGTACAAATTTTCTTCTCTGATATTTCAGTCTTCTTTTAATATGGTGTTTTGGAAAGAAAACCATGAAATAAACCTGAAATTTGTTAGGGATACAAACTTTTGTATACATCTTAGCTTCTAAGAATTTTCTCAGTAAAAATGAGCAATCTATGACCTATCTGTTACTTTCTTCTACTACCAGGCTAATTTCCTTTTCAGTTTTTAAAATAATAGTATGCTGGCCTTTATTCTTTTTAAACTGTAAATATTTAGAAATCCAATTGTGTTGTGCTGTTATCCAGTAGCCAATTTCATTGGTTGAAAAATACTGAGCACCTACTGTGTGCCAAACATTTTTCTACATACTAAGAGTGCAGCAGGAACAAAAGTGGCAAAATCCTTGTTCTCCTGGAGCCTACATCCTCGTGGGAAAACTAGATAACAAACAATCCGCCCCCCAAATATAATTTTATGTCCAATAGTGATAAACGCTAAGAATGAAAGCAGTTTAAGGAGTGAAAGATTTAGAGCAGCTGCATTTTTAGATCAAGTGGTCAGGGAAAACTTTTCTGAGAAAAATTTTAGCAAACACCTGAATCAAGGAAAAAGTGAGCTTGCACAGACTGATGGGAAGGCAGAGGTGCGTGAGCCCGGAGATGGAAGCATGGGATGTGAACTAGTGAGGAGACAAGTGGGCTGCAGCCCTGTGAGCTATGCCCACTGAGAAGTAAATTCCCTGACATTTGGGTGGAACTTGACTTCTTATCTTCTACTTCTTGAGCCACCTGAGTGACTTGGCTACAAGAATGTAATCTTGATTCTCTCTGTTCTTCCAGATAGAGTTAGGGGCTTTAACTTTTATCACCTTCTGACATTGGCCTTCAGACCTCAGTGGGAATTTTCCATAAAATTATATATACCTTCATTTTCGTTCTGCCATTGTTTTCTCTGTTTTCTAAAACATTTAATTGACAAATCAATATTGTATATATTGGAGGTGTACAACATGATATGATATATGAATACATTACATATTGATTACCACAATCAAACTAATATATCCATCATCATACAACTTGCTCATCTTATAACTGAAAGTTTATACCCTTAGACCAATATCTCCTCATTTCACTCATGCCTCCAGCCCCTGGTAACCACTATTTTACTCTCTGCTTCTGAGAATTTGACTTTTTGAGTAGAATAATAACAGCTAACATTTAATACATGCCAGACACTGTATTAAATGCTTTAAGTGTATTAATTAATTTAATCCTCATCAAAATCTTACGAGGAGGTGCTATTATTATTCCTATTTTACAGAAGAGGAAACTAAGACATAAGAGAGATTTAGAAATTTGTTTGAAAGGATGTTACTACTAAAGGACAGGTTTGAATTTGATTTCGATTTTGAATGCATGCAATCTGGATTCAGACTATGTGCTCCCAGACTTTGAACTTTCTTCTCAGGTTAGACATTTAAAAGAAAGTCCATAAAATGTAGAGATGAATTACATAGTTTATATAAATACTGCAGGTACCTTAATGTGTTCAATAGAAGATATATTACTTTTCCTTCATATATTGAGAATTGCTTACTTCTGTTTGTACTGTAAAAGTAGTTGGTTATCTCAGTAGGAAAATGATCAGTGGAGTTTCAAAGACTAAAATGAGTTGTGTCCACTCTTCCACTGCAGGAGTTAAGGGTCTCTTTGTAAACTACCAAATCTGGCTCTCACATTTAGTTTTAATGGCTTGTTAACAGCTGTCAGTTTTTTATCAGGCTGTAGGTCCGTAGAATGTCATTATAATGTAGCAGTAAGCAGCCAAGTCTGCAGTCTTTATATCATTGCTTCCTCCATACTTTTCAAACACATGAATCATTGCACATGAAAGAATGTTCCCCCTTCAACAAGATTTTCCATTTCACTTCTCCTGAAATCTTTAGCAATCGCACATCATGTGCATGGGCCTATCATTGCCCCACATGCCACTCAGGACTATTTCCTCTTTGCCTCCTGTTGAGTGGTAAGGAAGCCAAACCCAGAACCCCATTCTACTGTTGATTTTCTCAGACCACTCCTGCCACCACTTGTGCTAGCTTGGTCCTTGCAGAAGCAGAGCCAAGACAGGATTAGATATGCAAGGATTTTATTGAGGACAACACCTGCAAGAGAAAATGGAGAGAGTCATCCAACTGCAATGCAGATTTGATCCATATGGAAGATAGAGGGAAGAAAGGTAGGTCAGGTAGGAAAAGTCTTAGGCTGGGGTGCAGTTTCAAGAAAGTTTCAGCAAAACTGATGGGGAGAAAGAAAGAAGTCACTTGTCAAGGCAAAGGTGTCTGGCACAGGAGCTTTGTGTGTTGTAGGAATGGGCCTGCCTTAGTATCCCTGCTCCACACAGTTGTTTGCTGAGAGTGGCCTTGGCATAAATGTAGTGGTAGATTCAGAACACAGAAGCTGGGACCATCTGACAATTATGCACCCTAAAATCAGAGATCTTAAAGGGTTATATTCAGTAATAAGGAGTTTCCTGAACCACTGAACTTTTACTGCTGAAACCAGTAGAGTACTGGGCAAACTGGAATGTTGTTCATCCAAGCTGTGACATTATCATTACCATCATCATCATCAAATAAAACCCTAAATTCTTAGTACTAAAAGCCTCCTTCTCATAACTAATAAACTAGGTATTTTACACATGTCATCTTCCAAATCTGATTTTGGACTCTTCGCTACTATTTGCCTCATGCTTCAATGAACGGTGTGTTTTCTTGTGCCACATTCTCAGAATTTCTTTCAAGTCTAGTCTCCCAAATGAATGTAACCTTTCTTTTTTCTGGATTCTCATTACGATTCCTGCATATTTTCTTTAAGGTATTTTCTAATTTATAGATATTCATTCACATTTCTCTATTACCTTTTTGAATTTCACTTTTCTAGAGAGCAGGATTCAAGTCTGATTTATATTTGTATCTCTGCAATGATTAGAAAGGTCCCTTCACAGTAGCGAGTACTGAATAAGAGTTTGTTTTCAATTTATGTGCCCCTTTGGACGGTCACCGAACTTTCTACCGTGTATTATGGTTTATCATCCTATGAGTTTTCTTCTATGTTGTAATTTACTCAAGGTTAGGCAAATATATTTCCAGGGCCCTGCATACCAAAGGCACATCTGTTACTTCAAGATGAAGCCAGACTATCCACTGAAAATTTATCATAGGTGATTTTTAAAGCAAATATTTGTATTTTGATTCTTTTGTTTTGAGGTATAATTTACCTATAGTAGAATGTTCAGATATTGAATTTGCCTTTTATTCAGTTTTGATGAATAAAATAACAAGACAAATAACAAGTTTCCATCGCTTCAGAAAGTTCCCTCTTACTCCTACCCACGCAACGCCTATCCTCAAAAGCAATCACCAATCTGATATTTATCACCACTGGTTAGTTTTTCTATTCTAGAATTTTATATAAATTGAATAACGTGATATATATTCTTTTGTGTCTTCTTTCTTTCATTTCACATAATATGTTTGACATCCAACATGTTTTTGCATGTGTTAGTAGCGTGCTCCTTTGTATTGTTGAATAATATACCGGTTCGTTATGTGGCTATACCAGTTTGTTTATCCATTCCCCCATTGATAGAGGCCTGTTGTTTTTTCCTAGTCTTTGGCTTTGGTGAATAATACTTTAGACTTTGTTGTACACAGCTTTTTTGTGGACATAGTCTTCTTTGTTTAGCTTTATGATCTAATCATCAAATTTCATACAAGTTGAGCATTTAAACATCTCTGGAGCAGCAAACAACAGGAATAAAATAAGACATGTAATGTAGGATTTATATGATAACATTCTCCTTTACGTGTGTCCTAAATAAAGTGCTTCTCATGTCATGCATTGACTTCATTTAAGTTCGAGGGAAGATGGCAGGTCCGCTCAGTCACTTACTAGATTTCCTCAAGCACTAGAGTTCCCTTTAGAGTTTCCTCTTGTGGACTCCTATCCAATTATCTACTAGTCTGTCACTGTTTTTCTTTTAAGATCTAAGAGACTTATAGCTCAAGGTAATATAGCAGAAGGAAGGACACACACACACACACACACACACACACACATGCATACAGAGAGAGAGAAAATTGTTATATCTCTACTTTGATAATTGAAAATATTTCAAGTTAGCTACTTCAGAACAAGTCTTTGTCCTTGATCTACCCTTCTTAAGATGTTCTATCACAAATTTTCTGAAAGTATTTCATTTGTATTCTCACTGAATCAAAATTCTTAAGAAGTCTTGTTTTTCTTTATCTCTCTGAGATATACTGCATTTTGAAAAAACCTCTGAGCCTTTTTAAAAAATTAAATTATATTTCTCTTCATTTCCCTGGTAATGACAGCTGATATGGGGATCTTTTAAAATTTTTCCATTTTATCCTAGTTAGCTTTCTAACCTAATATAATCTTTAACCTCTCATCAGCATGAGCATGGTCTAATTGAGGTGAAAATCATCCCTTTCCTGAACTGCTTCAACACTCCTTATATTTTTAGTAACCCTATTCCTGATTCTGCTGAGACCAAGAATATGATTAAATTTAATATATACCCTACATAGCCTAGCTCATATGAATACTTTCTTTCCTTCAAGTTTTTCTTTTTTCTTTTCTTTTTTTTTTTTTTAGCCTATTTCTCCTCTCCTAAAATGGAAACATTGTGGTTAATATAGTACAGTTCAGGTAAAATAATTGTTGAAATTGTTGGAATTTTTTAGTTTCTTCCATGGACAGGATATTGAGAATATCCAAGTAAATAATATAAAAGGTTAGACAGAAAGCTTTTACATGTTTTATTATCAGAAAACCTTCTGAATCTGATTAGAAATGATAATTAAAATGAAGCTTCTTTTCAATCTGGCAGAGCACTTTTTAAACTTTTTACCATGGAAAATTTCAAACATCAAAAAAAAGGAGGGAGGAGAATAAAGAAACCCCAATGTGTCCATCACGAGTTTCAGTTCATGACCAATTTGTTTCGTCTAAATCAAACAAGTCCCAGACACCATATAATTTCATTATTAAGTTATGCTAAACAGTATGGGATAAATACCATATTCTTTTATGTATGGCTTGTCAAAAATTTTTGTAATTTTAAATATTCAGAATTTCAAAATTGCTTTGCTTTGATTCTTGAGCTTAAACTCTATGGAATCACATTTTGTTCATTTAACTTATATTTGATCAGTTTATAATAGATTTAGTTATATAATAAATATAAGAAATTGTCAATCCAAGATGAATGAGAACCAGTCTCCGTCTAGTGGAAAGGCAGATACATAACAAGTGAACTTTGTAATCTCCGTGTTAAGTATGCCTATAAAGAGAAGCACAGGTTATTATGAGAGCAACAAGGAAGATAACACCTAGACTGAGATGATCAAGAAGGTTCCTTGGAAGAGGAAGTACTTGAGTCTTAATGTCTCAGTAATATTTTCCTATGTAAAGAGGAGCAGAAGAAATGACATGAGGGAAGGGATAGAGGTGAGAAATGATATGATGTGTGTGCGTACAGGGAGTGGGGCAGCCACAAACGGGGTGGTGCTGCTAGAGTCAAGACAGACGTAGGAAGAAGGTATGTGAGATGAAATCGGAAAAGTACTGATGGTCTGAGGCAGTCTGTTCCAAGAGGGGAGCAAGACACACACCCTGGGAACAGAATAAGGTAGTCAAATATGGGGAAGAAAATATTATAAATATTTTTAATTTTATACTGTATATTTCAAAAATTTATATTTTTGTGCATGTTTCATAAATGTGAATGTGTATAGTGTAATAAAAATAGATGTTGAGGGTGAGCGTTCACATTATTTTAGCCATCAAAAAAGTTTGGATGCTGATATTCTTGATTGTAGATAGCCTTACATGATTTACCAAAGAACCTGGACTTCGTCCCAGGGTCATGAGGAACCTAGAGGACATGAAGAATGTTAAGCAAAAAATCTGATTTGCATTTTAGCTATCTTACCCTGATAGTTGTGAAAATGGGTTTAAGAAGAATAAAATTATAGGAAGGGAAACCACTTAGGAGGCTGTGCAAGCATTCAAAACAGAGATGGTAGGGGTCCTGAATGAAACTAGTGGGGTGATTGATTGGATATGGTGGTGAGGTGAGGAAGGACGCAGAAGGAGTCAAGGATAAGCCTCAGATCTTTAGTTTGGGTAGACAAGAATATGTTCCTCCTATCAACTAAGAAAAAACACAGGTAAATGAGCCGATTTAGGGCAGCTCTGCAGATTCAGCTTCTGACATGTTGAATTTGAACTTTTTCGTGACAAAAATGCAGTCGTGTTTGATCATGCATTCATTTAGCTGTTGTATATATACACTCCAAAACATTGCACTGGCTTCTGAGTAACTGACTATGGAGAGAATATGGAGCCTACCATGAAGGTACTCCGAATATATGTGGAGGAAAAACTGCAATTTACTATAAAATGATAGGTAATGTATATGGCTACAGATATTTATCAGATTGTGATTGGGATGATTGGAAGAGGCTACTTGGTCATTTTTTTATCTCCTGTAATACATACAGCCCTCCATAAAAAGTATTGATTTGCATTTTTAAAATTTTTTAGCAGGAATATGTTAAAAAAAAGAATCTTTTTTTTTTTTTCCTGAAAGCCCAAGCAGAGCACATTTATATACTGTGTTTATTATCGTGCTAGCTGAGGTTCTATAATGGTAAAGTAAAATTAGAAAATACCCATATTACCAGATTCTTTTATATCTATGTGTCACCTCTGAATTAATGACATGCATAAACGTTTGAGATGGTCATTGAAAGCAGGAATTTTTATTGATTCTTTAGCACTGTTAATATTAACCTTTTCTTATGTTGAAAAAAGAAATTCAGACTGCCCTTATGTAATAAGCATGGACAAATTTCAAGTAATATTTAGAGAAAATTTTCTGTGATGATAGTAAACTTAAACCTTCTAGAAGTATGGGATGTTACTGTCCACCCAAATCAATGTTAACTTTTAATCTATGATTTTTATATACTTTGACATATATGGCAATGTCAAATTGTTTATTTTCAAGAAATTTTCTGTGTCTTAATTTAGTTCCTTGGATAAAATTAATAAAAATTAGATTTTTCTTCTTTTACAAAGGAAATACCAATATATTTTCTCTTTAGTTTTAAGTTTGTAAAGATGATATTATGTAAGCCAACACCAAATTAAAACTTCAAAGAGATATAAAATTGCCAACTTTATTAGTATGTATATCTCCATTTTATTATAGCATATATTTTGTATTTTTAAATTTAAGACAATTGATACTTTATTATACTTATTATGAGCTAGATATTAAGTGCTTTCACAAAGATGGATTTATTTAACCCTAACAACAATTCTATTATTCCCATTGCACATACTGGGAAACTGAACAGAAACTTTGGTAATTTGCCCATGCCATAGAGCCATTATGTAGCAGAGCCACAATTTCTAACTTAAGAAATCAGAACTCAGTGTCCATACAAATTTTTTAAGTAGCTGTTTTCACCAGGGTGATGATGAAAAAAAAATCCAAACATATTTGATGGGAAAGCCTCTATTTTTAAGGTATATATTTCATCATTGTCTGATTTACTAATTTAAGGCATAACATAGAAACCAAGCAGTTGAGAAACAAGATTTCTGCCTTTTTCCTGTTTAAAAATAAAAGTGAAATGGAATGGTGGTGTTTTCTGAACCAGGTTGATGGTCCCCTGGAGGTATATCTATGCGAAATGCTTCCTAAATTTTACAGCTTACCTATGGAAGGCTAAAACAGAATAAATTAAAACAATTTCTCCTTGGAGCTATTATCAGTCTTCTTCTAATCTGAAGAAGATGAGAAGGTGACAATACATTTTAGTTCTCATATGCTACCTAGAAGTCAAAATTAGCCACAAAAGGGCTGTGAGAACTAACTTAATGCATATGAAAAACAGCACAGTACAATTACTTTGAAGAGTAAAAACAGTGAATACTCAAGAAAATAAAGATTCTTTTTTTTACCCTTAGAGGAAACAGTTCAAGATTTGAAAATGGAATTGCTTTTATAAGTATATTTAAAACAAATTCCATTCAGGACACAAAAGCCAGACAAGCATACATTTCTTATTTGGTAAAATAGTAATTTAAAAGAGAATGTACATATTATCTAAGGTTTCATAACATTGTACCTTAAGGGGATTAAAATATCTAAAAGTTTGAAGTCAGCAGATTTGATTTTATTTATTCACGAGGATGGAGTTCTTAATGATTTGTTGCTATAAAATTTGCCCATTAGTGTTTGTATTAATTTGCCTTCCCTATATTGAAAGAAACAAATGTAATTTGTTAGCACTTTGTTATTGAATCCCTTTTAATATGGAATATAGAGAACCGGGGTCCTTATTAACCTGCAAAGTGTTTGAAGAAATGCTTTCAAAAATTGGAAAGAATAGGAAGTTCAACTTAATTTGTATCTGTACCAGACATTTGGTGGTCTGAATTGGCTGTCATAGTTTATGCTCATTCCTCTGGCTAGAATGATCTTGTCCCTTCCTCCTATTCTGAAAATGACCACATTTAGTAAATTTGTTCTTTATCTGAACTAGATTTTGGTGAATTATATTGCACATCTCTTCTAATCAAAATGCTACCCACTCTTCAAGAATCAATGAAAGCTTCACTTGATCCATGAAGTCTTCTCTGCTGACCTTTATTGACCTTGCTTTCCTCTGAATTCTCATAACTTTCATAGTCTGCTCCACAGGTTTAAATTAGCATGTCATGGTTTAACAGTGTGCCCAAAATGGGTGATATATGTGCAGAGACATTGATCGTCAGGGTAGTAAGGCATGGCCTGGATTGGTCTGAGATCAGGCCTGTCCCTCTAGTCACAAGAAGCCATCTATAAGAAATTATTGTGCCATAAAAATATTTTAATTTTCTGTGTATTACATCGTGGAAATGGTTGAAAAGTGGCAGCTGCATCAGTAGTACTAAACCTTTCTTTTTGGTTGCACAACCTACTAGTTAAACAAAAACTACTAGTTAAATGTATATTTCACTTAAAATATGTTTATCATTTTATTAAGTTATTTACTAATAAAGTATGCATTTTTATTTACTTATAAAGTATGCATTTTATTAAGTTATTTACTTATAAAGCATGCATTTTATTACATTTTAAAATATATACACAGAAGGAAATTTTCAAAGGATGAGCAGCACAAAAGTAGAAGCCAAGGTTTTAATGTTTTCTTACATTGTCTTGGGTTTCCTTGGTTATCCTAGCCAATCTCTAAAGTGTGTGTACCCAACCTTGAAGTCATTTGTGTAAAATGTATGATTTGATATGCTAAAAAAGTATAATTAATCTTGTTCTAAAATTATTTTATGTAGATTCCAAATATGAGGAAAATTCAGTAAGATGAACAATTATGATGTGAAGAAATAAGCATTAAGAGAAAAATTAGGGAACGAAAAAATTAACATGAACCTAGAGATAAAATGTGTGTTTTATAATTCTAAATTTTTGTTAGACTCCGGTAATAAATTTACTTTTTGTATTTCTAATAACTAGTGCAAAGAGGAAAGTATGATCAACTTCAGGGCTCACAATGTCTATGTAACGTAAGGAAAAAGCCCAGCAAAGACTACATATCTGTGGCATGGGACACATACGTGTTTCATTAAAAGCCAGCTTATTGAGAGTGCAAGAGGATCGAAACAAAGGAATCTCCCTATGAGCTGCTTTGTAGTTTGGCTTGATTCAGACATAGATGGAAGAACAGTGTGATTTCTAATCAATCTGGGGCCAATGATATATCAGAATCTATGGATGTAATTAAAAGATATATTTCTTGCAAGTTAAAGGCTTCTCCCAATTAGAGAAGAAAATAGCCCTAAATCTGGTATTCTATGGTAGGATACCAGTCAACCTCTTCTCTCCCTAAAAATCCATCTAATAAAGGAGACATTAATAGTAATTGGATTATAATGGGGAAAGAAGTATGTAGCATTTTATAATTCAAGTCTCCTTCACAAGATCATGGTCCGTGTTAAATAAAGGTGGTTTTCTTCTTATCTGTATCTTTGATGAATTAACTAGTAATTCTCTACCTGCACACTACTCCACGCTAAATATTTTAAATCTCTGATTTGTGGCTGCATATTTTCTTTTTAAATTTTCCAGGCAATTCTAACGGACAATCATTGGAGAACTACTGAATTTAAACTATGCAAAGGCAGACTGGTTGCTGAGGTTGAGGGCAGTTGCTGGAAAGGGTAATTCTTTGGAGAATGGTTAATCAGGAAAGGGAGGGAATGATAAGTTGAAATGAGAGGAGAACAGGAGAGAGGATCCAGAGATCTGGTGTGCAGTTGGGGCATGATATGAAGCTGCCACCATCTTACAGTGATGGGTGTGGCCAGAGCACCTTTTAGAATAAAGATATATAATTTTAAGTTTGAAGTTTTTATGTTGTTGTAATAAATCTCCTCATCTCAGGCTTCCAGAAATTCTATTTCACTGTTTGTATTTCATGTTTGTATGAATGGTTCTACATGTCAGTGTGGATGGAAGAAGAAGAAGTAGATTAAGGAAAAGGGCTAGGCCTGGTATTTGGGTTGGAATGGCACAGAACAGGAACAAACTATTGCCTTGAGAAGCATGGTGATTGAAAAATGTAGTACTGTGGCCAGGCATGGTGGCTGACACCTGTAATCCTAGCACTTTGGGAGGCCAAGGCGGGAGGATGACTTGAAGCCAGGAGTTTGAGACCAGCCTGAGCCAGAGTGAGACCCCATCTCTACAAAAAAAATAGAAAAAATAGCCGGGTGTGGTGGCACATGCCTGTAGTCCCAGCTACTCAGGAGGCTGAGGCAGGAGGATTGCTTGAGCCCAGGAGTTGGAAGTTGCAGTGAGCTATGATGATGCCACTGCACTCTAACCTAGGCAACAGAGCAAGTCTCTATCTCAAAAAAAAAAAAAAAAAAGAAAGAAAAAGAAAAGAAAAGAAAAGAAAAAGAAACAGAAAAGAAAGCAAGAAAAATGTAGGACTGATATGAGAAAGTCTTCTCTTTCCAAAAATATATTAAAGAGCCAGAAGATGGGGGATTGGCCTAGAGTGAGCTGTCATATTTGTCAAAATTTTAGAATGAAAAACAGGTTAGAAACTATTATATTAGATAAGCAAGAGCTAGAGGAATTAATGAATTGCAAGGTCTTAAAGCAGTATTTGTAAATGTGGCAACAATTATATATCTGGGCCCATCTGTTAAGGTCATTGCTGATAAATGACAACAAAAAATATGTATAATGCTTATATTTTTGACCTCAAAAGGTTGGAAAGATATCTGCAACTAGATCATCTGAAAGTGGTAGTAAATAATTAAAATCTAAGTAAAAATCGGTGGTTGGCGGTTGGTGGGGTCAGGGATGTTATTTTTTCTGATCACAATAAACAAAATTAAAGTGCAGGTTATGTGTAAGCGTTAGTACCATGAGTTTATATTGACTCCACACTGCCATAAGTTTTTTTTCCCTATATAACAACAAAAGTCAAAGATCCAACAAGAAAAACAACAACAACATTCTAACAGCTTTCTCTAATAAGGTAATAAAGAGGACATTAACTGACAGTAGTATAATAGACAGAGATAAAAGATTCTGTAGAACACAAGCCTGAAGTTTAAAAACAAACCGAAACATAGAATTTCTCATAAGTTAACATATAATTTTGGGACTGAGCATAGTTGTCTTTATTTATAAAATATGGGATAGAGTATAATGGATCCAATAGGATGGAAACAAAGAAATTGGGTAGATGAATTAAGCTAAACAAACTTGTAAATTTTGGTGCTCACAAATTAGAGCTATCCTTAAGTAATTGTTTGAGTTGTGCATCTAACTTGAATTTCTTAATGAGTTATATAAAAGCTCTAAGAAATTACTACCCAAACTTATTATTAAAGATGCCTGTTGTCTACAAAATTTGAAAAATTTTCTTACTTATTAAACCTAGGGAAAGTAAGTCTCCTAGATGTCAATCAGATTCTTCCCTCAGTAACCTCATTGACCAAATTATTGACTAAGGAACTGTGTATGATAGTCTCTCTTCATTACCAGATCTAATGACCAAACTCAGATCCTTCCAGGGCATTTGTTTATGCCAGAAGTTTTTGTCGTTGTTTTGTTTTTGTTTTTAAAGGTAAAGGAGGTTTGTAGTAATATTTCTCTTTAATAAATTCTGAGATAACTTCTGATATTTGTAGCCTTATCAAATATGTCAATAAATTTTTTGCTATTCAATAGTTCTTCTCAAATTAGGTGCTGGATACAAAGTACAGCCACTTTAAAACTTAGGACAGATAAAACTGGTTTTAAATTATCAGCCATATATCAACAAGACATAATAGAAGAACCTCCTCCCTCAAGCATCAGTTGCATAATTTAAAAAAAAATCTTTTTCAGAGCTCCTCAGTTTGTCTGACTTTTCTCGTATCTCTAATATTCCCTGTTAACTCATGTTAGCATATGGGTGTGGGCATGGTTATGCCAATGATAAAAATGGATAAATATGACTCATTGATTTCTCCCATCCTTTCTCTTCCCTCCCTCCTGTCCTTCCTCTTTCCTTCTTCACCCTTCTCTCCCTTCTTTCCTTCCTTCCTTCCTTTCCTTTTTTCACTTTTCTTTATAATTCCTTTTAATCTAATACTCAATAATTCTCAAACTCCTTCCATCTTCACAACATCTGCCTTATCCACATAGCACTTGCTATTATTTGAAGAATAATAATAAGAGGAGCCAGGAATGTTTACAGTATTTTTACATTCCTAGCGTTAAGGTTGGATATAATTACTTTTACCAAAATTGTGGTTCTATGTTATATTTATTCTTCCTCCTAGAATGTCATGTCAACCAAACCAAAAGACTAAAGCTTGACAATGTGTAGTGCTCTAAGAAATAGATCCTTTATACCTATATTACCATATTTATAAAAGATCCATAAAAAAAGCTAGTGACTTGGAATTTTTATCTCTCAAACCCTGCCAGAACTGTTGAAGAAAAAAGTCCTGGTCATTGGGGAGAAAGCTTAAATAATAATTATCCCTTTACTGTTTAATTATAGCACATTCTAAAGTCATTGTTTAGTTGAAGGCAGTCATTTGCCCGTTCTGGCAAGGTAAACACTATGAGCCAGATAAGGATAAGCATGTCTAATCTAATTCCTAAAAATAAGAGAATTTTCAGAATTTATGGCCTGTTAAACGGTCCTCAGAGGTCCTCAAGATTGAATTAGCAAAATATGAAGGAGACAGTATTGCTTAACAATAGCTGAAGAAACTCTAAATTCAAGAGTGTTACTTGGGAGACCATTGTTTGAGATAATCAATTAATACATTAAATAAGCCCTACATACTAGGGTTTTTATCGTATTACTCAGCAATTCTACCTCTGGGGATGTATCCAACAGAAGTGACAGTGTATGTCCACTCTAAGACATAGATAAGAATGTTCATAGCGTTATTCATAATAGCCAGAAATTGAATATAAGCCAAATGTTGAAAATGAGTAAATAAGTTGTAATATTTTCACACTGTGGAAAAGCAAAGTACATGCATCAGAAAGGATGAATGTAACAGTCATAATGTCGAATGAAAGAAGTCAGGCTGAAGAGTTCATACTATATTTTATTATTTACTGAAAATTTAAACAAAACTAATCTATGATGGTAAAAATCACAATAGTGTTGGCCCACAAACGAAGAGGAGAGCTATTAACTCAGAGGAGACCCAGAGGAGCCCTCTGGGATGTTGGCAATGATGTACATCTTGACCTGGGTAGTGGTTACTGCATGTGTTCTGTATGCAAAAGTTCATGGTATGCTTAAGATTTGTGCACTTAAATATGTATAAATTATTAAGGTATAATCAAAAAATGAAACAGTTTTCCTTAGAGGAAAGTCTCCAGTGGTATATCAAAAGTACATCTTTGGGCCAGGTGCGGTGACTCATGCCTGCATTCCTGGCACTTTGGGAGGCTGAGGCAGGAAGATCGCTTGAGGCCAGGAGTTCAAGACCAGCCTGGGCAACAAATTGAGACCCCACGTCTACCAAAAATTTAGAAATTAGTGGGGTGTGGTGGCACGCCTATAGTCCCAGCTTTAATACTTGGGAGGCTGAGGCAGGAAGGGTTGAACCTAGGAGTTCAATGTTGCAGTGAGCTACAATCGGACCACTGCATTCTAGCCTGGGCAACAGGGAGAGCTTGTCTCAAAAAAAAAAAAAAAAAGATACATCTTTGGTACAATGCAGCACATTTATCATTAACTTGAATAAAAATATAGAAAATCTACTTATAAAATTTGTGGATATCACAGAAAGTTTCATTAGATAACATTTGATTTTTTAAAATGCCAACAGGTATGGTCCATGATCAAATTTAACAAGTTGTTATTTAATAGGATAAGTGTAAAGTTTTGCAGTTTAAAAAGAACTGTGACTTAATAGCCACTAGTAGCATGTTCTGGGAAAAATTATATGCTTTATCCTTTTTTAGCTCTGGACAACAGAGCTGGTTAAAATGAGCAAAAATTACGGGGAAAAGGGAAGATTTTTATAACAGCTAAAATTTGACTGTATATTAAGATACCGTATTCTCTTTATGTGCAAGTGAAAATTAAAATCTTAACATTAGAAGATCAGAGCTGGAAGAGATCTTAAAGGTTACCTAAGTTCTATCCTCTGTTAGTTTAGACACACACACACAGTTTATATATGTAATATTTATATTTTTATTCATATTTATATATGAGGAAAATGAGCTTATCAGAACAAAGTAACTTGGTGAAAGTTCCCTGGTAAATGGCAGAAATGATTCTAACTCAGCCCTAGACTCTTTTCTTTCTACTCTGCTGTCTTCCTAGTATGCTGGTGATTATTTTATTAGAAGACAGCAGCATAGTAAGCTTACACATTATATTTTATCTGGTGTATTTTTATATATTTATGCTGTTTTCTGAAATAGCATGTAAATTTAGGCCAGAAAATATAACATTGAATGTTCTAGAACTCCATGAATACATGGAGTAGAGCATGTGCACAACAGGTGGTCAGTAAGTGTTTGTTAATTAATTATAAAAAATAGAGAAGGGTGAAAAGACTTTAAGAAATTTTCATTTCCCTTTTTTTTTTTTTATTTTCAGACAGAACCCTGCATGATCTACCCTCTAAATACCCAGAAAAAAACTCTTTTTCTCAACTTAAAAAGTTTAACTTTTTCCCCTTGTTTTACAGATAAATAAAATGATGATAATATATGGTTTTCTCTTTCATTCTGACTTTAAATACAAGGCACAGTAGCTGGCCACGCAACTTTGTATGGTAATCCTTGAAAATGATTATAAAGAATCTTATTTGTCTTATGATTATATCTGTGGACAGATGATTATAATTGTTATTATCTTAAATTACAAATTCTATTTTTCTATCATGTAATTATATTATACATTACCAAATTACCATATGTCTTAAGATATTTTATTTTTATTTCTACTCTGGAACATAAACTCCATGATTGCAGGGACAGTGTCTACCATGTTCACTACCATATTTTTATGCCTACAGTAATTCTTAGCATACACTAAGTATTCTAAAAGCATTTACTGAATGAAAGTAATTAAAATTTTAAAATATCATATGTGAAATAAGTGTCAGGACAAAATTATGACAGTCTTCTCTTTTCTTTCTATCTTTACGTCTATCTCCCTTTTATCTCTTTACAGTTTGTTGTAAAATTTTACCATCTTTCAATTTGATTATTTTCCTAACTAAACTTTCTTTACCTAAATCACATTTGTGCTGCAGATATTCCCAGATATTAGAAAATATATTCTCATATCTTAGCAAACATTCCATTTAGCAGATGTTTGTGTAGGTATACAATATACATCTGAAAAAAAATGAAAAGGAAAAGGGATTTAGATATGAATGAGTGATTTACTTCTTCCATCCTCTTGGTTCTCCTTAGTACATCAGCTCATGATTGATTTTGCTCTTCAATTTTCCAGATGTACCTAATCAAAAGGATACAAGAAAAGCTATCAATTCCTCAGTGCTGTGGTCTGGTACACTTAACCATTTAGAGATATCCTATTCTCAGTATTACAAAGTATCTACCACACATCTGAGTAAATTGGCAAAAACTGGGTCAATTTTAGTCCCTACCCATGAAATATCTCAGTCTTTTTCTAAGAAGAAAAACAAAGACATGATTTCAGTTCAATATGACAAAAAAGGTATGTGCAAGATGTAGTAGTGTATGTGGGAAGGAATGCTTTATGATTATACTGAACAAAATTTTGCAGGGCTGGCAAAACTATTGGAGAGCAATATAAAATTAACAGTCACCTACAAAAATAGGACCCTTTTTTCTTACACTTGTGAAGATTGTGATTGTCTTCTTTGAGTTCCTTGCAAAAATACTTGTCTGTATGATTTACATGCTGCTCATCTTATGCTATTGTGAATTGTTAGTCATTCCTTGAGGTGTGTACCTTCTGTTCCTTAATGAGCAAATAAGATTTTTCATGGTACATTGTGTGTCTTTCTGTACCTGCTTCCCATCCATATGGCATATCACATTCATTTTTTTCATTCACCAAATGTTTACTCTGAGCTTCCTGTGTGCCAAGCACTATTCCAGGTAGCAGGGATAAAGCAGCGAACAAAATAAAGTCCACATCCTCAAAGAAATTATATTCCTGTGAGACAAAATAGACACTGAACAAACCAACCAATAAATACATAATGTGTTTGATTGAAGTGATAAGTACTATGGAGAAAAATCCATTTTGGAAAGGTGGATAGAGCATGGTAAGGGAAAAATTTTTTATAGAATATTCAGAAAAGTTTCAGCAAGAAGGGGATATTTGAGCTAATACAAAGCTGCAGATATCTGAGGGGAAAATTCCAGACAGGAAAAAAAAAAATGATGTAAAGAACCTCAGACTGAAGAGTATTCGGGCTGTTTTAGGAACGTGAAAGTCTGTGTTACTAGATATGGGTGAGTAAGGAGAAGAGTGGAAGAATATCAGGGGAATAGAGGGTGGGGCTAGATCCTGAAAGTCATGAGAATGAGGTTTAATTTTACCTTGGATAAATGGGAAGTGATTAGAGAATTTGCACAGCTGGGGCCAGAAATGATCTATTTACTTTTTAAAAGTGTAACGGTAGCCACACTTTTCTTCACTTAGGAAAAAGAATAATGTGGAAAGGGAATTACAGTGGCAAAGTGGAAGACATTTCTAAGTAACAGCTAGAAAGTTATTACAAGATTTCAGGCAAGAGTTAATAGTGGTTTGGGTTGCAATGTAAGTATGAAGAGTAGAGGGTGTGAGAAGTGGTTGGATAATGGATATGTTTTGAAAGAAGAAAAAAAAAAGAACCAAAAAATACTTGGTAATGGATTAAATAAGAGAGTATTTGGTGAAGGATTGGATGTGAAGCATGAGTAAAAGTGATCACAAGGATAATCCTGAAGTTTTTAGCCCAAGAAACAGAGGATGAAGGTGCCATCTACCATACCACCATGGCAGAGAGAACTGCCATGGGGAAACTTGCAAGGGAAGCATGTTTGAGGTAGAAAATCCAGAATTTGTCTTTTGTATATCAAGGTTGCCTTTTCTACACACAAGCAGAGAAACAAAATAGACAGTTGGATATATGGGTCTAATGTTTAGGGACATATATATATAATGCTTAATAATTATGCAAAAATAATGCTTATTTTTATTGATGGATTCCCTATTTCAATAATGAAAGCATGTTAACTGATGCTGTTACAAAATTGGAAAATCAAGTAAGTTATTGTTTTCCAGATATATATTTGGATAGGGTATCTCTGTTCTACTTCAAACAATTGTGTATCTCACTCAACCATCACTGAGAACAGGGGCTATTTGGATTCTTTCCCCAAATGGGTAAAAGAAAAGACTATATTTCATTTGAAACAGAATCCCAAAACTTACTGGTAAATGGCTTTATTATACTAATTGCATTTTCTTTATTTCCATAGTCTGTCACTGTGCCAGCGGGAAATTATATTGGTCTTAAAGGATTTGTTCTTCAAATGGCCATGTAGGTCACAACACAAAAACTTACTTAGTTTGTGGCAAATTTATTATGTCATGATCCGTCCCCAGTGTCTTTCTGGTGGCTATATTTAAAATCTTTGGTCTATAATTACTACCCCTTATGCATATGCATGCACATATATTTCATTTATAATCTTTGGACACATTTTTCATTCAAATATTCAAAAAGCACTATTATTTAAAGACTATGATCACGTGGAGCAATTCTTTAAGTATTTTTAAGCCCATTTGTAAAATGAGAGTTTGAAAAATAATGTAAGGGGCTTATAGTTGATATCTGGGAAACTAGTAACTCAGAAGGAATAATTGGATGATAAGGTATTTTAAAGGCTTTATACATTTCGAATGACCTATGCTTAAACACCTTTAGTATAGTTGAAACGTTCTTTTGTTTCTTTCCATCATCTTTCTACCTTGAGATTTTTTCGAATTGATTATCCCCAGTAGTATTCTTTTTACTTAGGAGGATTCAGACACAGGTATAGTTGTGAAGAGAAAAATTGTTCTCCAAAATAACATGGTTTGATATCAAGGTT
Organism: Propithecus perrieri; assembly: GCA_963574695.1. Lineage (NCBI taxonomy): Eukaryota > Metazoa > Chordata > Mammalia > Primates > Indriidae > Propithecus > Propithecus perrieri. Next base: position 27,505 of record CAUYRB010076570.1, read on the forward strand.
GCAAATTCATGAGGGATAAGGATTTATTGAGTTAAAATGATTAGGAAAATGAATAAAAAATAATAAAAAATTGATAGGTCATTTCCATAAATATTTCAAAAAATACTTTAAAAATAATTTGACTAAAATATAGATTCTTTCATGCTATTTTAATACCTTTTTTACTATTTATATCAGTAAATTATCCTGAAGAATAACTATATTCTAGCACACCCAGGATGATAACCCCCAAAATACTGTTACACTATTATCCTAACACATAGGATACCTTTTATAGCATGTGTTTCTTTCTTTCTTTCTTTTTTTTTCTTCTGTCTTATCCATAGAAAACGATACCATCTACTGGACAGACATGGGCTTCAATAAAATTAGCCGAGCTAAAAGAGATCAAACTTGGAAAGAAGATATCATTACCAATGGCTTGGGAAGAGTGGAAGGGATAGCTATTGACTGGATTGCTGGTATAATCCATGGCTTTTTCTCTTTTTGTTTCACATCTGTTTGGTTAGGGGCTCAGCCTGCTTCATAAAAATTATTTTCTGAATCATAACATTTTTTCTACATACTTCTAGCCATAGAGGTGGTCTCTTTTGCTTTTGGCTCCACTCTTTCTAATGCTTTTGAACCTTTGGATAAATGTGTTTATGTAGAAATACATTATGGAGTGTTATGTTAACTTTGCACTAATCTCTTGAGAGCTTCATAAAGCAGGTAAACAAAAGTTAGGAGTTCTCTTTTGCCTAAAGCCAGTAGAAAGCTAAAATAGAACTCTTCTTTAGGTGGGAAAAATTTCAATTTATTTTTAATGTATAAATGTACCATTATAGGGTTTAAATCAGAGACGTGTGAGATTAGGATTGGAAGTATTTGCATATTAATTTGCTTGTAGCTTCCCTGTTTAAGAAATAGACACATTGAAAAGGAATGTAGGAAGTAATTTCTTGATACTTATATGAATGCTCAGAAATTTACTTTAGCCATAACCAATAAATAATTTTCTTTCTCACAACTGTATTATAAATGCTTCTGTATATATTTCTCTTAGGTAACATATATTGGACAGATCATGGTTTCAACTTGATTGAAGTTGCAAGACTCAATGGCTCTTTCCGTTATGTAGTTATTTCCCAAGGCCTGGATCAACCAAGATCTATAGCTGTGCACCCAGAGAAAGGGTAATTTTAAGATTTACATATATCTTCTGAGTTTTAAGTGAGGTTTCTTAAGTCCTATTAGAAAAAAAATTCATATTCATATTTATTTTTAGCTATAATATCTGAAAAAAGTTCTAAAATGTCTTACCTAAGCAAAAAAAAAAGTTTATTTTCACTTTGCTCATGTTTATTTTAGTACATATTTGACAAGATCACATTTATTAGTCAGTTCTTTTACATGTGTTTAAATCCAAATAAGGACACTAACATGTTTCTAGATTTTCAATTTAATCTTCTGCCCTAAAATTGTTTACATTATTAGGAATTCAATTACTTGTTGAATGAGTGAAATAGCCATTTGATATCCAACCTTGCTTTCCAATATTTGTAAAACTTCAATTTCCATTTATGTGTCTGTGATATGTATGAACAATTAACATGTTCATTCCAAGCATTTTTTTCTTTTTTTGTTTTGAGTTCTAAGTAAGTATGTCTACCTGTCTTCTTGACATTTCCATTTGGATGTTTCATGGGCACCCAAACTGTACGTATACAAAATTGAAATGAACTAAATCTGTCACCAAGTTCTGCTGACTTTTTTTCTACTAAATAATTCTATTATCAATCTACCACTCTTTATCTTCACTGCCTTTACCTTAATTGAATGTGATTACCTGTACCTCTGGAATAACATCCCACTGGCCTCCTAAACTGACCAAAAGTTAGGTGATTTTTAAAATATAAACCTGATTACTTAAAATCTTTCAAGGAATTCCCATCGCCTGTTGTATAAAGTCCAAAATCTCTGTTGTCATCCTTCTTAATCATGTCCTATGTAAATTTTTGGTCCCAAACTCCTGTTATTATCTTTTTTCTATGTCAATCTTTGTGTATTAATTTTTCAGGTATTTCTTATTCTCTTCTACTCTCAGCCTTTGCAAAACATTTTCCTTTTACCTGAAATGCTCTTTTTCTATTCTTACATTGCTAAATTTTATCTACTCTTCCCTGGCTTTGAAAATAGGTTAGATTGTTCTGTGACCCCCCAGCACCCAGTGCTTTCAATTTATAAATTTTATGCACTAATATTTGCTTATTTATTTCTATTAATTTGCCTGCTAGCTGTATTTTTCACTAGACTGGATAATGTTTCTATTCTTTACTGTTTTTGTGCTCTGTGAGGAGAAGAGCCATGTGTGCTTGCTTTATTTCTCTATGCTCAGGCCTTAGTAAAGTGGCTGGTAGTGAATAATTAGCTGACTAATAACTGCTTTTATCTTAAACAATAATATAGAAGTAGTTCCTATTTTAAAGACTTAATTACTAGCCACTATTGTGTTTCTTGTATTGCTAGTGTGACTAGACTTAATTTTTTTTTTTTTAAAGAGAAGAAATTTTTATGTTAATAGAACTCCTATGCCTTTTGGAGTAGAAGAAAAGTAAATCTATGGGTGATCAAACAAAAGTGTGTTAGATAAACCAGGGTAAGAAACACTGATTTATTAATCTAATGAAGTCAGATTTATATAAGACATCAAATCAACTCATGAAAATCTTCAGCATTTCCTATTTGTTATATATTGTACATACTTTTCCCACTTATTATCAATAGTATCACATATTTCACTTTCTTGGCAAATGTTATACAATTAAGTCATATTATTATTAATAGTACAGAAAGAAAGAAAACAAAGAAAGTTAACATAGGAGAGAGAAATAATTCCAAAACATTTGTCACATTTCAAGGTAAAACTAAGGTTGCTATATAAAAATGGAAAAAGTTGCATTTGTTAGGAATAGTCCTAGATGCAAGTAACATAATTTAGCTAGAGTGTGTTAAATACATAAGAGCTTCCTTTTTATCATAAAAAAATGAAATATGAAAGTAGATAATTTTTGATAATTATTCAAGTGCTCAACTATCTTTTTATCTTTTTAAACCACTATGTTCACTAGCTTATATTTTATGCTTGGTGTTATTGCCATATTGTTACAGCGTGTTGATATATCACCAGGCAGCACGTCTACATTTAAAGAAGAGGGATAGGATAAAACATCTTTTCATTTCTCAAATGGATTGTGTTATTTGGGAAGAGAAAGGCATTAGTATTAATCCCTTTGTTTTTCCTTAACCAGAGTGGATTACATATACATCCTTAGATCAGTCAAGAGTCAAAGGAAAGAGATTATCTTGACATATTTAGACAAATTATGATTCATCTCCTGGGACTGGGGTAAGACCTTGTGAGGATAGATTTTCAAGAGACAATATAAGCCAGAAAAAAGCCAACTTTCTTGATTGTTTTGCTTTGGTGTTCATCCCAACCCACTCTGCTTTTTAGTTATTCTTCTTCTTTTCGACCTCTTAATGCTGGAGTTGCCCAGGACTCAGTATTTGCTTTTATTCTCTTCTTCATCTCTGCATTTCATCCCATCTAAATACTAAAGACTCTAAAATAGATATACCTACACTAGACCTCACTTGTGAACTCTAGATTTTTATGTTCAGTTGCACTTTCAATATTTTCATGTGGAGACCTGTGGCAGATTATATTTTCCAAGATAATTACAACAGTATCTGCCATCCCCTCATGAATGCTTTTTTTTTTTTTTTTTAAACAATGTGACATTGACACTTTTCCAAAAGAGAGATGAAGCCATTTTTTCATACACCTATATCTGGGTGAGCCTGTGACTATGGTGGAAGTGATACAATGTAATTTTTATGGCTACCATTATAAAAGAAAATAAAACTTCTGCCTGGTTCTCTTGAGTTGCTCTTAGAATCCACCTACTCTGCTGTGAGGAAGCTAAGCAACCCCATGAAGAAGGCACATGTAAGTCTTCCAGCCAACAGCCCTTGCTAAGGTCCCAGCTGATAGCCATAACCAATTGCCAGACATGTTGAGTAACTGGGCCTTAAAATGATTCCAGTTCCCAGCTATTGTGTCACTTCAGCTTGTTGCTCCTGCAGCTGATGTGAAGAAGTGATGAATTGCTCTTGCTGAGCTCTGCCCAAATTGCAGATTCATGAGCAAAGAAATTACTATTCTTTTAAGCCTCTAAATTTGAGTTAGTGTGTTACACAGCACAATAAGTAACTGGAAGAAGATCCAATAGAAACCTTAACCTTAATATATCCAAAATTAAACCGAATCTTTCTCTACAATTATAACTTCTTCATCAGTTGATGGCAATTCTATTCTTTCATTTATTCAGGACAAATCATTTGGTATCATCTCACATACTCTATATTCAACATATCCGGAAATTCTATTACCTTTAACTTCAAAATACATTCTCACTCTACCTACTTCTCATAATTTCCATTGCTACCATCCCAGCCTGAGCCATTATCATCTCTTGCCAGGATTTCTGGATACTGGTTTACCATTTTCTAACCTCATACTCCCACAATCTGTTGTTCTTCATGTGGTAGCATAATGATCCTTCTGGAATGTAAGTAGTTTGTCATTTTTTTTGCTCAAAATTCACCACTGGATCCCCTTTCACTTTGTTTAAAAGCTTACATCAAACGTAGAGTGATATTATTTCTTTCATTTAACAGAAAGGGAAACTGATTCGGCAATTTTATTTTTTTTAAATACATTACTTTTTTGATATATAGTAGAGTTAGCTTTTTCCAAATTCCAAGGATTTTGCTATATATCATGTATGTATGTGTTCTGCATATATACATATTACTGTTATATGTTACAGAATTTAATAAGCAAAAATATCAAACATATAAGAAAATAGTTTTGATAGTTTCTGGGATAAAATTATAATAGTTTAAAGATTAGAACCACAAGTGAAAGTGATAATAAACAATGAGAAAAGACTGAAAAAAAAAAGGTGCGGAGGTCGATAGCAAAGTCTCTAGTTGGGTCTGACTTACCCTTGTGTATCCTCCTGTTTACTACTGCATGCCTATAACTCATGCCACTAGATATTAAGACTTGGGAAGAGGGGGCTATAATTTTGTTTAATTTCAGAAATAAAATATATGACTCAACTGAATGAGCCCACATCACACCTATAAACTTGAAAATGAAAATGTCTTCTTCCAATATGATGATGTTTTAAAAATTTCTTTAAATTATTATTAATAATCAAATAATAAATCATTATGGCCTTGAAAGAGAAAATTTAATCATTTGTGAATGATTATTCTATTGGCAAGAATTAATATAATTGCAATGTTCTATAATCTCATAGATACATAGGAAATGGATGTCTAATTTATTTCTAACAAAAAATTTCTTTTCTTTGTATTTACAGTAAGTCCATTTGCACTGTATAGAATTGCACACTTGTATTGTACAAAACCTCTTGAGCCTACCCTAGTTTAGATTCATGCAGTTCAATTTAACAAGACTCTTGCTGCTACTTATCAATCTGTAGGTTTCTTTTTTAGTTAGTATTGAAACCCAGTGTACACCCTCAAGTTGATATTCTAGAGCTCCTTTTCCTTAAGTATCTTTTATCTTTCTACATCCATCTTAGCATATAATGATGCCTACTTCTCTCTAGGTTGATTGAGAACATTAGGCAGAGGGATCTTCATATATTCTACTTTTTGTCAGTCTATTCAGTGAATGTTTACGGAGAGCTAGGCACTGTGAGCCAAGACATGGCAGCATCCCCCCGTGTCCTCCTCAGCGTTCAATTCAGTACATCTTGACACAGTAGTAGTACATATGACAGACACTGGTAGGCACTCTGAAGTATGCTGGTATTAATAAGATGTTTCCCCTATTCACAGTGAGTTTCCCATTTAAACTGGGAGTTTAAACAAATACGATAATTTCAGTTAAAGGAATCATCACATTTTATAAAGTAAGACTTATTTGGAAACATTAAAAGACTAATTGATCTAACTCAAACTTAAATCTCATATTCAAATCTCAGGTTGAAGTAACAATTTTTATAAGACTATTGTAAAATTATCTTGGGTTTAAAGAAAAAAGTGATAGCATATAATTAGAGTAGGTAGTAAAAGTTAGGGTAGTAGCAGCAATGGTGGTGATTAATAGAGGCTTTGTGAGGAGGCTTGAAGGAGAAAGAGGTTTCTGAGATGGGATAGGGCTCTATATTATATGAAGAAGATATAGAATAGAATAGAATAAGAAATAGAATAATACGAAAATACTCTGGAAGTGGCAAAGCAGAAGCCATTGGCAAGAGTGTAGGTATATGAGGTATATGTAGAAAAGAGTAGGTGATGTGGCTGGAAGATAACTTGGGGCCATAAAATGGTTAGTAGGTTTCTTTGAAGTAAGGAATCCTGAAGAATGGTAGTTCCTCATTCCTCTGGAGCAGATAGGAGGGTTCTTTCCCTGCCCTCAAGCCAAGCAATGGAGAGAGCTAGAGACAAATATATAAGAGGGATACTAAAATAAAAAGAGCAGTAAATAAAAAAAATAAAAATTGTATCCCCTTTTCACTGCAAGTCCCAAGGACAAAGTAGTCAGGTCCAAGTTGGAGAGAGGGCAGAGAATTTTAACATAAATATGAAATTTAAGTTTGAATTTAGAAAGATTTAGCCTTTTGTGTTTGAAAATTAATCTTAATTAATAATATAATACTGTTCATTTAATGGTAATTGACTGGAAAGTTATGGGATTTTCCTGAGATAGCAAAGCCTGGAGAAGAGAGATCCAGTAGGGCATAGATGAATAAATATAAAGTTCCTTCTTACTTATTCCAACAGAGCTCAAACTACAATAAACGATGATAGTAGATGAAATTATCCAAGAAAGAATACAGAAAAAAGAAGTCTAAGAAAAATAATGAAGAATGGGAATGGAGTGATTAAGAGAGAGAGAGAGAAAGGGAGAAAATCAGTCCATAATAAGGCAAAACTGAGAGAACAAAAACCCATCCATTTCAAGTCTTCAGAAAATTGCTGAATCATAAAAGTCAAGGGAAGAGAGTATAAGGAAAAAGAACCTGCCAGCAGTAAAGAGGTCAGGAGAGATAAAAAGCAGAGAATAGAACGGGTAACTGGTGATCAGGGTGATGTTGCTTATTGTTATCAATTTCAGGAGATTGGTAAGGACAGAAGTAAAATATAAAAAATTAATAATTAAAAGATAATTAGAAAGTAGAGATAGTGTATAGAGACTACACTGGCAGAAACTTGGGCAATGAAGGGAAAGACATAGAAATAGGAGGTAAGTTGAGAAGATAGTAGGGTATAGGAAAAAGTTTTCTTGTTTTAGTATGGGAGGGAGGGGGCACCACACATATTCTTCAGCAGAGGGGAAGCAATTGGTAGAAAGGAAGAGGGTAGAAATGAATATAAGGAGGAGACAAATTCCAGGGGGTTTAGGAGGAACATTGACCAGGAAGAAGCAATAGGTAGAGCAGGAAGAACAGGGGACAGAAAGGAGACAGACAAGATTTATTTCTTGGTATCCCAGAAAAAAAAAAAAAATCCTAGAATGAGAATTCTCAATTCAGGAAACAAAATAAGCAGGATAGGAAAGGGGGGAAATCAAATAAATGTTTAATTTCAAGCAAAGTCTAGATCTCAGACTGATTCCTTTGGAGACTCTAGAGTGTAAACTTTACCTCAAGGCAAAGGAACTTTGAGACTCTCCACTAGTTATTCAATGGATAAGGGTCACCCTGGGGAGACATGCACTTCTGAGATTTTTGGCTCTCAGCACTTGTGGAAGAGATTCTAGTGGCCCAAAGCTAGTGCTCTGAAGATAGTTGTCTATGTGAGCTGTTTGAGGCAAACGATGCAGAAATTGGGCAGTGGAGTGCACGGAAATGGTAAACAGTGTCTGAGGATGTTTATATGGAGCACCCACAGTTTCCACTGCAGTTTGGACATTTACATTTTTACATTTCACCATTTACCTTTGATATCTCTGTAAATATCATCATCTCAAATACCTATATCCATTTAGATTATTGGGGGATTAAATGAGGTAAATGCTAGTTCTCCTCCCCTTCCTCTTTGGAGATGGAGTGAAAGAAGAGATAGAATATGGAGATAGAATGTACTTAGAGGTTAAATTAAAGAAACTGAAGAAACTCACAGCTGATAGTCTATATAAGTAAGGTTAGCAGCTTTAAGTAAATAGGTTAAATTTTACTGTAACTATTGGATATTTTCCACAATAATGAATAAAAGAATTTTCAAGCAACGTGAGACCAGCTGGGATGGATTTCTATTTTAGAATCTAAGCAGGATGTTTATAGGACTTTGAGTAATAATGATGTTTGGTAACTTAGAGGTAGCAAAAAAAAAAAAAAGAAAAAACAAGCCAAAAAAGAAAGCAGGAGGTGACAGATTCAAAGTTGGCAGCTGCAATGGATTTGCTGTGAGTTAACCAGTCAGAAGGTGAGACCTGGAAGCTAATACTGGAATAGTGGGAAACCAAGAGCAAGAGACCAGGGTAAGGGCGGAGAGAGAAGATTCAGCAGGCATGAATGACCAAGACAGCTCTATAAATTAAGAGAGGGTGATTTTAGAACTGGTGAAATTGGAAGTAGAGTATTTTAATGTGATAATTGGAATTAGTTTGTAGGCTTGTTTATGTAAGGCAGAGACAAAAGGGAGATATAGGTCCCTGGAAAAATAAAGATGAGGAACTATGAGCTGGGGTGTTTTCGGGATTATCAACATGAGTTGTAAAGTTTGTAAGCATGTCAGCTGTGGAGGGAGAAGATGGAAAAACTCTCTGCCAGTAGTAAAGCAATGAAATAAATTTGGTATGTAATTGGATAGGTGTTGATGTGGTGGTTTGGGAAAATGTAATGCGTGACTTCAGGCTGTGAATGTTGAAATGAGTATAATTGCAGAGAAAGTTTTCTTTCTTGCATAAAATGACTTTTCCACTTTTATACTGGATACACTGGCATCTCCTTTCCTCAGACATTTCATGCAACAACTATTCTCTTCAATAGTCTTTAACTTATTCCTCTCAGGAAAGCCTTTCCCTTTTGCTTTCAAATAGCCTCAGATCCATCTTACTTGAAAAAATATTACTAATTTCCACATGTTTACATCTCAACTTCTTAGAATGGTGATCTATACTCACTTTCTCATCATAGAACCCCTGAAATGTGTTTTCAGCTTCTGTTATTATTTAGAAATTTCTAAATTTATCTATAGCCAAGTCCAGAGATTTTCTTGCAGGTTTTTGTACCACTTGCCTTCTTCCAGACGTTTTTCTCCATTGACCGTCCACTCAAGAATTTCTTTTTTTTCTGTTAACCTTCTCCGATCCTGGGTTTTCTGGTTTTTTCTGACCTCCCCCATATAGCTCCTGTGAGCATTGTAGTTTATTCTCTTTCTCCTCATTTAAGGCTTTGTATGCCATTCCCTCTCTGCTATATTTATTTTTTAAACTGATTTTTTTTAATTTTAATTTTATGTTTTTTACTTTAATTACTGCATATACTGTAAGATATACACAATTTAAATAAATATATGCAAAATATAAATAAATATATGCAAAATGTAATTAAAATCTCCTTACCCTCCTTTTAGTTCTATTTCCAATTTTCTTTAGAATTATTTATTTGAATGTCTGTCACGAAAACTTAACATGTCCTCCTACCTCTCATCTACTGACTTAGTTTCCTAAAAATGGCAGGTTGGGTGCAGTGGCTTACTAATCCAGTACTCTGGGAGGCTGAGGAGGGAGGATCACTTGAGGTCAGGAGTTGGAGACTGGCCTGATCAAGAGTGAGACCCTGACTCTACTCAAAAAAGAAAAAAATAATTGGGTGTGGTGGCATGTACTGTAGTCCCAGCTACTCAGGAGGGTTGCTTGAACCCAGAGTTTGAGGCTGCAGTGAGCTATGGTGATGCCACTGCACTCTAGCTGGGGCTGCAGAATGAAAAAAAAAATGATGGCATCTATTTTGTGTCATCATAAAACAGATTGAAACTTTAAATTTTTTTGTAGGTTTTCATCGCTTATTTCCATCTGTCACCAAATCCTGTCATTTCTTCTCTTCAAATGTTTGTCAGGTTTTCCATTTCTCTTCATTGCAACTACCAGCTCAGCGCTGACTCAGCAGGAGGACTTCAGTAAATATTATTGATTTCTTAATTTTGAGCCCCCGAAACAAGATTTACGTTTGAGTCCACAAAACAAATGTTTGACAAATGTAACATTATGTAAATATTATTTTCCTATATACTTTCACTTCTTAAAAGCATTTCTTAATTATTAACTAAATCACTTGGATAAATATATTTTCATGTTCATAGCTAAGAATAGACACATCTGTTTAAACGTTAAGTTTTATTTGCAGGAAATATTTATTACTGATTGGAAATATTAGTGATATATGTCTCTCTATACTTTGTCCACATGTTTTTGGACATAAATTCTTAAAAATGAAGAGCCTTGTTAAATTATTCAAACATTGATTTCCAAGTAATATTACATAAAGATTTAAGTGTCAAAATTCATATCATAGGAATAAAATACAGCATTTTAATATTCTGTTTGAAGTTAAAACATGGCAGGTGGCATTGCCAAAGGAAAAGGTGAACCATAATGGAGTAAATTAGCTGAATCCAAGATACAAATGTGCCTTGGAAAGTGGGCATGAAACCTCTTTTCGAACAATGGAGACCTGAGGTCTTTTAAAGTGTAGCCAAATGCAAAATAGGAACCATGGGTGACTGTAGTTCAGCTGAAAAGAATCAGTTTCCATCCTCCATTGTCTTGTCTTTACTTTTTTTTTTTTTTTTAGTTAGGCATCACTTCCTTTTTGAAAAATTGAAATGTAATAATTTTCTTTATGCTAAAAAGAAAATTCTTCTACTAACAACAGCAAAAAAATGATGTATAGGAAGTCACAGTATGGCATTGAAAAATTTGGATAAGCTCTCTTGGTACATATGTCTAAGTGAAACACAAATATTGTGATTTTTTTTTTTTCCTTTTAAGCACCAGGATGTATATTGCCCCTCTTAATTTAGCTTTATATTGCTGTGACTGTAAATAACATGCTGACAAGTTTTTCAGTCCATGGCAAAGATTCAATTGGACGTGGGATCTTAGTGTTCTACAAGTACATATTTTCAAATGGTCTTGGATTAATTATATATATATTTTCAATATGCTCAACAATATACAGAAGGTCTTGGCTCACAGTTTAATGTCTGTTGGGATAGCAAAAGCATAGTGTAGTTTAACACTGTCTCTTAGAGTGCATTTTGCATCTTAAGGCAAGGCAGCATATATGAAAAACAAATGGAATAAATTTGATTTATGAGAGAAATAATGGTGGGCAAGATAGATTACAGGTCATGAAACAAATTAAAAATTTCTTTATAATATTTTGAGAATCCTAAATCAGCTCATGAGCTCTAGGATTTTAGGCTCTAGATGACTAGATGTTAAATATTTGGAAAATTTGTAGTTTGGGGGAAACATCGAATATGATAAATATGCCAAAAATGCATAAAATATGGATCATTCACTCAAGAAAATCATAAACATGTGAATGACAAGTTAATATCATAAATATATTTATGTATTTGTATACGTATCTGTTTAAATAAGCAAATGGGCAATAAGGAAGGACGTAAATACATATACAAAATAAGAAACTATAATATAGCGTGATAAGCATAATGTGCTATGGGATTATAGATGCCAAAGCAATTTTTCTTTTTGAAGAATTTTCTTCCATGTTTCTCCAGTGCGTGCTTTCCATACATATAATATTTATTCTACACAATTATTCAATATTGCAATGTAGTGAGTGAAGAAGGAATCAAGTGTATACTTAAGAATAGTAGACTCAGAAAGAGATCTGAAGAATAAATTTTAACTTAAAAGTATTTTTTTAAGCTGAAACATAAAGAAAGACCAACCCAAATGGTCTATATCTTTATTTTTGGCTTAAAAGAAAAATTCATTTCCGAAGTTGTTTACAGGAATGGCAGCTTTTCTCACCACAGCACTTCACCATTTTCCTTGTTGAAGTTCCTACTTTCATGACTTACAGAGACTTATAACTAGCAAGTATTAAGCATTTCTGTTAGCATTTTTCTCAGGTACTTCTTTATTTACTCATTTGCCTCTGCCATTAAATAGTGAACTTCGTGAGAGTTCCTAAGTTCAATTGTATCATTAGCTCCTAACACCTAATAGTTACCTAATTAAATATTTGTTGAATAAGTACCTGAGTGCAACAAAAGAATAAATTTGAGACTCAACCACAAAACCAGAAACAAGAACAAAAAATTTGTAAAGTTCAGTTGTGTTTAAGGGTATACTGGTTTTTTATTCTTTTAGCAGTGTTCTGTTATCTATGACTGAGGGTTTTGTTTTTTGTTCTTGTTGTTGTTTTATATTATAGGATTCTTTAAGCAATAGTAACGTATTTAGGACTTGAAAAGTGATTTGGGGTTGGCATGTAATAATATTTCTCAAAACAAAACTGCACACAAGTGAAGAAAAAGAAAACCTGAAGAAGGCATCACAGGAATAGAGAAGGTTCTACATTCCATTTTATTACTCATAGGGGATGAAGAATGACAATTCATGCACTCATGAAATGTATTCAAACTTTTACAATATTATGTTATTTTACTTACTCTCTGAAGATGGAGATGGACATATTGACCTAAAAGGTATTCAGTTAGGATGACTATTAAGTGATTCTAGTTAATCTGCTAAGAAGTTGAAAATTACAACCAGATTTTGTCAAATGAAAAGCTCATGCTCATGTAAAGGCTAGCTGCTATTGTTAATCTGTAGGGGTTTTGTTTTGCTTTGCTTTTTGTTTTTCTTACTTTTGCAGATAGGATAACTTCCTGTTGACCTCTACTCTAGGAGATGAAACGATGCAATTCTTGATCTTCTTCTTGACCAAGGCCAACTGCCCACAAAAAAGAATTACCTGATCTTCATTTTTGTGCCAGAATGGAAATTTTTGGTTATCTCAGGTTTTCTTTAGTATGTCTGACAAAGTATCTCAATCATGCTCACTTAGGGAAGGCAGACAGGTAGAAAGAAATGGCGAGTTTATTATAAAAATTGCAACCCAAATCTGAGCTCCAGGGAAAGAGTTCAGTAGTCAAAAAATAGAACTTTTAAGTTCAAAGAAAATGACTGATTCAAATTAGTTTTGTTTTTCACTGTCATTCATATATCTACAGTATAACATTTAATACTGTTTCTTTTCTTTTTTAGCAACTTTGACATTCATTCTTCTCTTTTATCCCCACACTTCTTTACTCTTCCTCCTCCAAAATCAGAGCTTTGTTACTATTGTTAGTTTTATTTCCCCAAAAAATTTCCTTGTAATTATCCAACAGCATTTATAATAATTTGAATGTATATTTTAAAAGCTTGAATATAGCTAATTGTGACAGAAAAATATTTGCTTTTCTTGACAAGTATACCTGTATCTAAACTAATTTTGAAATCTGCACAATTGTCATGTGATAAATGCAATTAACTTTTAGGGCTCAGTTAGTGTATGCTAGGCCTTTGGGAACTCTAATGCTACCAAATGAGATCTTTTTACCTATTATCCAAATATCAATAATTAATTGAAAATTTACTTACATGTATTCATTGTACTTTTTTCCTACCAAGAATGTATGTGTTTAATTAAGAGAATAAGGATATTTATATTATGATTGTTTCTGATAGTATCGCTATAATTCTTCAAGCCACTTTTTAATGTCTTTTTTTAAATTTTATGTTTTAAATTCTGTAAGCATAACCTCATATAAAGAATTTTTCAGTTTAGTTTAACAAATAATTTATTATTCAAAGCAAATTTATTTATACAATATATCATTTAATTTTGACAGTTTTGAAAATTTCTGGATTTTGGAATGTATTTTCAGGGCTAGATTTACCAAGCCAATAGTCTAAAGTCAGGTTTCTTGGCCACATGATATAATCCTACAAACACTTAATAAGCATAAAATTTGAACTCAAATGAGGACAAAGTCAATAGTAATTTCATCACTGAATATCAATTTCCATGGGATCTCAGAAAGCATTGACAAGTATTTTCGTTTCTTCCTATTGCTAAAGACTGCATTTAGATACTAAGAATCTATGTTCATTAACAATATCTCCAGTGCATCTGTGTAAATTCTTATCTCAAATTATAAGTTTTTCCCTGTAGTTTTACAGGCTTATAGAATGTTCTTTCTCTACATTGGTTTATAATCCCCAAAGCGTATATTCAATTCTTTACTTTAAATTTCAGTTTAAGGAGCAAATAAATCATTCTTTGCTTGACATTAATAAAATGTTGCTTAATTTTGATAGGTTTAAAATCTTTTAGTTTTATTAAATTTTTAAATTATTTAACCATAAAAGTGATTCCCACACAGATTTGGCTTCATATATTATGATAATTTATCAAATCACTCATTTTTTCATAGAGAAAATGTAAATAAAATATGGATTCAACAGAGTTTTACTTAGAATAATTTTTGCATAATTTTATTGACATGCATCAAAGCCTCCTGCATGAAAGTATTACAAATTAAAAATGAATAGGGACTACTTGGAAAAAGATTAATTTCTCAATATGATGAACTTTTTCATGTTTTGTTTTGTGGTTTTAAATATGGAGATCTCTTGTTACATTCCTTATATATAAGAAAAAATAACATTTGATATAAGATTATTATATTCTTATATTATCTTCCTGTTTGGTACGACAACATATTATAAAGAAAACAGTACAAGCCTAGACTAGTAAAGCCTGAGTATGGTTCTTGGCTTGCACTTTTTTGGCCATGTGACTGTGGATTATTAACTTCTTGAACCCTAACTTCCATGGCAGTGAGAATTAGTGCTGTGTTAACTAGCTTATTTGGCTTATGCAATTTTTTGTAATAATGATATTTTTATGACTCAACACCTTTGAAAGTAGATTAATATTAAGTATATGGTTTATTATACCCATTTCCTTCCATATTTGAACTTTGGAGTATGTTAAAAGTAGAGTTAAAAGTAAGAGTCAGATTGAATCAATAAGCACATGTCTGTCCTGGTTCCCAAAGTACTTCCTTCATAGTGTGACAAAACTTGCCATTTTAACACAATGACATTTTTTCTTGAAAATTTAAATGGTTCGGCTGGGTGCGGTGGCTCATGGCTGTAATCCTAGCACTCTGGGAGGCCAAGGCGGGTGGATCACTCAAGGTCAGGAGTTCGAGACCAGCCTGAGCAAGAGCGAGACCCCGTCTCTACTAAAAAATAGAAAGAAATGATCTGGACAACTAATATATATAAAAAAAAAT
>CAUYRB010076573.1:0-15459 GCA_963574695.1 Propithecus perrieri
AAAAGACTAGTACATAAATTTTAAAAGAGAACTGGAGAAGTGGATATTACAAGTTTAACTTGGAAAATTAGTTTTGCCTGGAGTGCAAATAAAGGAATTCTGAAACCCTCAGGAAGGTGAACATTTACAATGATATAGAATTACATTTGTACTGTTTATGACTTAGGTTTTCAGGCCTTAAACTAAAGGTAACTTTGTTTCTCATAATTTATTCATTTATTTCAACGAGCATTTATTGAGAACTTATTATGAGCTAGACGTTGTGTTAATTACTTTGCACATGGTTGAAAAAAATAAAGATAATTATACTCTCAATAGGAAGTTTCTAGAGAAATGATAGAGAGAGACAAACAGGCAGTTGCAACAGAAAGAAATGAGCTTGAAAATTACTGTAAATATCAATGCAATGGAAACCTTAGGGGTATATTAACTTAGTATTTCAAAGTCAGGGAAGTCTTAGGAGAAAAAATGAATTGGAATTTGGAAGGCCACATTGTGGTATAATCAAGTGGGGAACTTTCAGACAAAGATGATTGAGTGCACTGAAGATGAAAGAGAGTATGATCCATAAGAAGAGCTGAAGTAGAATGTGAAGGAGGCAGTCCTCAACAACGGTATGGAAGGGGATGAGTAGAGAATGTAGGCCTCAGAAATGATTAGGGA
The DNA here is from genome assembly GCA_963574695.1 of Propithecus perrieri. Lineage (NCBI taxonomy): Eukaryota > Metazoa > Chordata > Mammalia > Primates > Indriidae > Propithecus > Propithecus perrieri. The sequence goes on from CAUYRB010076573.1 coordinate 664, forward strand.
CTTTATCCTAAGGGAAATAGGGAGTCATTGCAGGGGTTTAAGTAGGATTGTCATGTAATCAAATTTACGTTTTAGAATGCTAACTCTCTGTTTCAATGAGAATGGACTGGATGGAGATAAGGCCAGAAGGTTTATGCATATGAAAAACAAGCTTCAAGTCATCCTTGCCTTAAGTCATTGCCTCAGATTTTCTGTTTTATGAAGGATGCAAAATCTAGACTCTAAAGTAAGCATTTCTACTGTAAAACAAATCAACAAAGAGGGTGGTAAAACTCCACAACTAATTACTGCCAGCCAAATGTCCTGCAATCAATACAAAACGTTGCTAAAAAACATTCCGAAATGGAGTCTTTATCAAAGTAAAGTTACTTGTCCTATGTAAATATGAAGTGAACACAGGCTCCTTCAAAAAGTAAATTTGCAAACTTTAGGTATGTATTTTAAAGCAGAACTGATGTTTCTTTAATATTTAATAATCCGAACACATTTAGTCTTATTTTAAAGCCAGTAAAGGTATTTTACAACAAAAGATTTCATTTTAGATAATGAAATGTTATATCTCTCTTAAGGTTGGGTCCAAATCCACCATGTTTTGTTGAGTAATTATTTATATCAATATTATGTAAGTATCACATCTGTTACACCCAAAGTATCTTAAATACGTAAACTTGAAAATTTTGAGAACATTACAGTTGCATTCATGTGTTTAGTCTTACAAACATATCTAGTAATACTTACATGATGATCATAACTGTTTGATGTATTTTGTTCACATTTATGGGGGACATGAATTAAGGCATATAATACCGGAAGTAAAACTAAGGAAGTCGTTACCAAATTTCTTTGTAGATATTCATAATTAAATACAGTTGATTCTTGAACAACATGAGTTTGAATTGCATGGGTCTACTTATATGTAGATTTTTTTCAATAAATGTATTGGAAAATTTTTTGGAGATTTGTGACAATTTGAAAAAACTTGCAGGCAAACTTTGTAGCCTAGAAATATTGAATAAATTAGGAAAAAGTTAGGCATGTCTTGAACACATAAAATATATGTAGATAGTAGTCTATTCTACTATTTACTACCATAAAATATACACAAATCTATCATAAAAAGTTAAAATTTATCAAAGCGTAAAAACACAACACAGAACCATTCACAGACTAGAGAAATGTAAACAAATATAAAGATGTGGCATTAAATCACAACTGCATAAAATTAACTGTAGTATGTACGGTAATACTATAATAATTTCTTAGCTACCTCTTGCTGCTGTTGCAGCGAGCTCAAATGTCGAATGTCTGCTTAAAACGCCAATGTGACACTAATCATTTACACGTGAGCAGTTTGTCTCTCCAGTAAATTGTGTATTGCTGTAAAAAATGATCTCTCACAGTTATCACATATTTTTCATCATGTTGAGAGCAATACTGTAACCTTTGAATGATACCATGGGAACCATACAAAGTGCCACTAGTGATGCTGAAAGTGCTTCCAAGAAGCAGAGAAAAGTCACGAGATTACAAGAGAAAGTTGAATTGCTTGATATCTAGCATAGATTGAGGCCTGCTGCTGCGGTTTCCCACCATTTTGGACAGACTATTCACCTTGTAAATGAGGACATAAATTTACAATATCAATAAATACAGTATAATACTGTAAATGTATTTTCTCTTCCTTATGATTTTCTTAACGATGTTTTCTTTTCTCTAGCTTACGTTATTGTAAGAATACAGTACACGATATGTATAACATACAAACTATGTATTCATTGACTGTTTATGTTATAGGTAAGGCTTCCAGTCAATAGTGGGCTATTAGCAATTAAGTTATTGGAGAATCAAAAATTATACACCGATTTTCAACTGCAGGGCAAGGGTGACACCTTTAACTCCCACGTTGTTCAACGGTCAACTATATTACGGAAATTCAAATATGCTTTCATCCCTTGGAACTGGTGGCTCATAGTATTTTTAAATAAAATATACTCATGACTACCTGAAAGAAGAGGGCTCATGTTTGTGGTGGAAGAAAGCACAAAGAAATGAGTGGATTAGACGACATTGTAAAGCAAACGCATTTGTCTCACAGAGAAGAAAAAAATTATTACCTGCGTACCAGAGAACTTACTTTGCTTAAGAGAATGATTTGGGTTTCTAATGGCATAGAGAAGAATGTAGAGCCAGAATAAATGAAAGCCAGATTTTATCATTTTTTCACTTATATACACAACCAAAACCTCTAAATTTAGAGTTGGAGACTTCTATTATGCCTGTTGCCACAATGTAATTACTTCAACTATGTGATGAAGTAGCCCAGAGACTGTCACTCCAAAATGTGACACCCTGATATGCTGAGTATTTTGAGTAAAAAATCCCCTGGAGACCAGCAGATGCTGGAAGAATATTTTCCATTATCCTTAAAAGGCCCCGAACTGACAAAGAAGAAAAGAAGCTTCTCTGAGTTTTCATTAACTAAACTTATATCTCAGGGAGGAAGATGGAGGAATGTAACCACACCAGGACAGATTTTGTCTCAAGCCATTGCCTGTTCCCCCAGGCCCATTCAGTTCCCAAAGAATAATCTACTAACCATTGTCTGAGTATTGGGCCCATCATTACCCCTAAAAATCATTTATTATCCCTCAAAGTTGCCACATTTACCCTGGGAAACAGGGGATATCAGCATCTGGACCTGATTGAGTAATGAGATAATAACTCTCCTGTGATTTTCACCAGTACATGTAAATTTTGTAGGCTTTTTTCTCCTATTGACCTGCCTTCAGTCAACTCATTTTCAGAAAACCTTCGGAGGACAAAGGGAAGTTTTCCCTCTTTTACCCTACAGTGGCCTTCCAGATTCAATCATTATTTTATTCAGCAAATATTTATTGAGGGATTACTATTTGCTATGTAGTGTTCTAGGCACTTGAGATATGTCAGTGAACACGGTATGCATATGTTTAACTGTAGTAGATATCACGAACAGTTTTCCAAAGTGCTTTAAAACTCATTCTCCCACCTGCAGACTGTTTTTCCTATTTGCTCCATGTCCTCATGAAGACTTGTTTGTTTGTTTCAATTTTGCTATTCTAGTAGTTGAGCAATGTATCTTATTATGGTTTTAATTTGCATTTCCTAGGGACTAATGAAATTAATCACTTTTTCTTTCTTTTTTCTTCTTCTTCTTCCTCATTTTCCTCTTCCTTGTTCTTTACCTTCTTCTTTTTCAACCATTTGAATATCTTCTTTGCTAAAGAATTTGCTCAAGTCTTTTTGCCATTTTTCTTTTTTTTCTTGATTTGTAGTTCTTTCATCTACATGGATTCTAAATATTTTCTTCCATGATATGGGTTGCCTTTTGATTCTTGCAATAGTGTCTTTATGAGAAAGGGCAGGATGGCTGACTAGAGACATCACTTGCCTGAGAATTTCAGAGGGAAGGAAGGAAGGGTTTCAGACAAAGGAGAGAAGGGATGGGCACAGGTCAGGTATAGTCCAGAGGAAGAAATGCCAGAGCCTGCCAGGGACTTCACAGAAGGAAATTGTGAAGCAGAACGGGAAAAGGAAAAAGAAGAAAAGATATTGGCAACAATCAAACCCAGCGAGGCTCAGAGCCCAGTGAAGGGGTAAGGGGGGATTCCATTTCTTCTTCCCACACACATTTGGTAATCAGTGGGCTACTGAGTTGTTTGGAAGCTTTTTCACCCTTATGAGCCCAAGCACTCCTGCAACCACTGAATTGTGTGGAGAACTAGCATGGGCCCAGAGCTTGGACATTCTATGCAGTCTTCCTTCCAGAGAAAGGGACTACCAGGTATCTTCCATTCAGACTCGCTTCGTCCCCCACCCCTCCCCCACCCACTCCAGCTGGGAGGGCATGTTGACACTTTCGGGAACACCTGCCTGTCATCAGCTGGATGTCCTCCAGTCTGAGGTTCCACAGAGGGTGAGGCCTATACCTTCCCACTTAAGGACCTGCAGTGGACCCAGAGGCGCCCAGTCTGGGAGTTCCTTGCCTGCTGGCACTCCCCGGAGACACACACCAGCATGTCAGGCATGCCGGCCAGATCCTGCACCCCAAGGACTCGAGTGAGTTGCCAGAGAGCATAAGGGAGAGATTTGTGAGCTTGACTCAAGAGGCAAGTGTTAGGCTTAAAGGATTCACCCTCCCCAAACTTCCATCCAAATCTCCTATAAAACCCACCAGTCTCCCCTTCCTAAGGGGATAGTAAGCATATAGCCTTTGCCAGACCCCTAGGTAGATAAAGGAATGGAATGCAAGAGGGGAACTTACTTTCCTTATCCCTCCTGATAAGGATGAGGCCAATCCCTCCCAGTTGTTTGAAAAGAATTTACTGCAGTGGATGTTCTGGCCCAGTTGCTCACTTCTCCTGGAAAAACCCTCTATAAAACCCAAGGTTCTCCCCTCCCTTGGGGGGATGCTGTTTTCAGCCTCCACCCATCTGTACCCAGATGCGCAAACATCATTTTGCTACATAGGAGGCTTCGTGTGTCTCCCTCTTTGCTCAGGACCTAACAGCAAGGGAGCCTCCATGGGCAGAACTGATGGGAGAGTACACTGGGGGCAATCTGGTGGAGCACCCACCCTCCTACACAGGAAAGTCATGCTGTCAGACTAGAGCAGGCTCTCATGTGTGAAGTTCCCAGCCTGTAGCACCATTGCTGCTGAGCATGAAGTGTTTGCAAACAGACACTGGAGAGAGCCTCTCGGGGCAAGGGTACCAATAGAGCGGTGAAGCTCTCCCCAAGAGCCAGCTGGTAAATTACAGATGGTCCCTCCCCAATGAGCAGTCTTTCCAGTTTGGAAACGCTGCTTTGACCCCTCTCCTAGAAGCTTTTCTCAGGGACCTGGAAAATGACTTTTGAGCCCTTCCAGGCTTGCCCAACCTAACCCCACCCAGCCTCACTCCTCCACCCACCTCTGCTGTGGTGAAGAACAAGCAATACCCTGGGAGCTACAAGGCCCCTCCCACTGCCTGGGGCATTCAAGTATTTCTCCTAAGGGACTTGAGCCTATTACAGGCACAAAAGAACATATCTGCAGTTGGCTCTTTCCTACAAGCATCAACCACTGACAGAGAGAACAACTACATAGCTCATTATAGCCATGTACTGACTCAATCAAACGGGGCATGGCTGATTCTTACAAACACCATGCACCAACTCAGAGATTAAGCTAAGGATACCAGTACAATTCAGACTGCTGGGAAGAGGGGAAGATAGCAGAATAGAAGCAATCCGAGGGGCACTAATTTTTAAGAGAGGAATAAAATTGCAGGCAGATCAAGCTGTGAGGGATATCCCTTCTTCACTGCAGCCCTTTGGGCTGATCAGGGAGCTGCTCAGAGTCTGTACAGAAACATTGCACCAGAGAGCAGGTACAGCAGAGATCTGGTGGCTGCCAATCTCAGGTTTCCACAACCAACACCATCCTAAATGCTCTGATGCATGAAGCCAAGTCTGCTCAGGACTCAGCCTTCTAGCAGTAGCTTTTGCATCACCCCTGCCGGGCTTAGGAGGAAGCAGCCAGAACAGAAGCTACCTTGTGTTGTGCCTCATGACTGGGGACTGTGCATGTCTCCTGTCTCCTCCCCTGCATGGGGTCTGAGCCTTAGATGCCACAGACACCACCTGGGAAGCCTTGGGCAATAGCCTCAGTGGGTCTTAGGTGTGGGGGGGGCACCTTGGCTGACCAGCATCTCCAGCCCACCTACGTGGTCCCTGGGATGCTAAGACAAACCCCTGCCTGCATGACTGGGCACTAGTAGTCTCCACACTATCAGAATAGCCCTCTGTATGTGTGGCTCTAACCCATAATCCCCAGAGTCAGCTCTGAAGTTCTGTCTGTGGTTGAGCCCAGGGCTTTGCCTCTGTAATTCCAGGGACCCTGACCAGGCCTGTGACACCATCCCTGAGATTCCAGAGTTGAGTCTGGGTCCCAACACCTCAACACTGAGTCCCCACCAATACCGCTGGGCCAGTGAAATCTCCCCAAGTTTCAACAATTCACTCAGGATTCCTCAGACCTGAGCAGCCACTACTCCCGGAACTAGTTCAAGCAAATTCCCATGGCCCAGTAATTCATGATCACTGCCTAAATAGACTCACCCAGTTGCCACTGTCTCCTCCACTGGGTGACCTCAGCCAGAGCAATCCCCCCAAAACAAGAGCCACCAAGGGGAGGGTTGCAACGAGCCCCTAACGTGAATTTCCAACAATGAGCTAGGGAGTGTCCCTTCACCCCACACAAAGATCATCCAGCATTGGCTCAAACTGTGGCAAAGAGGAATAGGATAAAACAGAACAGCTGTCCTGCAGTCTCTCAGAGCATCCGCCCTTCCCCTGATGGGTCCACATTCCAGAGTAGGAGAAAAGCTCCATCTAGGGTGCTTCCCTTCCCCTAACTAAATAGGAGAGTTTCCAGCAAAGGAGGACAGGTTCCCTGAAATCCTATCAACCACAGCTGAGAGAAAATGAGCCAGATGAAAAGAAACCAGGAAACAAACCTTAGCAACATGAAAAAACAAAATAATTTGACACCCCCAGGGGAACACAATGGAGCTATAATAGTGGACTCCACCCACAAGGAAATTGCCAATATGATAGAAATTGAATTCAGGATATGGGGGATTTCAAATAAGATGAATGGAATTGAAGAGAAAGTTGAACACTGACAAAACAACACCAAAAATATATTTCAGGAAATCAATGAAAAAATTGCTAAAGAGCTAGACAACATATGAAAGGATATACTAGAACTTAAAGAAATGAAAGAGTCATTCAGGGAATTTCAAAACACAACAGAAAGCTTCAAAAACAGATTAAATCAAGAAGAAGGAATCTCAGAACTTGAAGACAAGGATTTTGAGATAACTGAGTCATGCAAAGAGGCAGAGGGTTGAGTGTAAAATAGACTGAGCAATTTCTGAGAGATATATGGGACTATGTGAAGCAAACTAACACTCAAATTATAGATAGTCCTTAGGAAGAAGAAAAAAGAGCTAAAAGCGTGGAAAACCTATTTGAGGGAATTCTTGAGCAAAACTTCCTTGCTATTGCCAGAGATTCAAACATACGGATACAAGGTGGACGTTGAACACCAGGAAGATTCATAGCAAATAGGACATCTCCAAGACACATAGTAATCAACCTGGCCAAACTGAAAACGAAGGAGAAAATTCTCCAAGCTGCAAGAAAGAAGCAACAAATAACTTACAAAGGAAAATCCATCAGGGTAACCACAGACTTCCCAGTGCCTTACAAGCCAAAAGGGAATGGGGCTCCATCCTCTGAAACAGAACAACTGCCAGCCTAGAATTTTGTATCATGCAAAACTAAGTTTCACAATTAATGAAGAAATTAATTTTCTTTTCCAGATAAGCAAACATTGAAGGTATTTTCCATGACCAGAATTTCCCTGCAGGAAATACTCAGAACAGCATTATACATGAATCAGCACAATAGATACCCACCAGAGCAAAATCACCCCTCAAAAAAAAACCCAAACTCACAACTCTTATAAAAAGATATTATAAGAGGGAACGTAAAGGAATAAGGTATTACTCAACAGGATGAACAGATCAACATCCCACATATTAATTCTATCACTTAATGTTAGTGATCTGAATGCTACTCTCAAAAGACATAGGCAAGCTGAATGGATGAAAAAACACAATCCAATTTTCTTCTGTCTCCAGGAAACACATGTAAACCACAAGGACACAAACATATTCAACGTGAAAGGATGGGGAAAAAAAATATTCCACGCAAACAGAAATCAAAAGAGAGCAGGTTTACCCATTCTCATATCAGATAAAGTTGACTTTAAGCCAGAAGGAAGAGAAGAGGAAGACAAAGAGCGTCATTATATAAAGGTAAAGGGATTCAACAAGAAAACATGACAATTCTAAATACATATGTGCCTGACACAGGAGCTCCCACATACATAAAGCAAATTTTACTAGAGCTTAGCAAAGACATAAATAGCATCATTGTAACTGCTGGTGACCTCAACATCCCACAGTCAGAGCTTGACAATCAAAGCAGAAAATAAATAAAGAAACAAAGGACTTAAACTGGACTCTAAATTAAATGGACCTAACAAATATTTACAGAACATTCTACCCAAACATTACTGAATATGCATTCTTCTCAGTAGCACATGGGAAATTCCTAAGATTGATTATATCTTAGGCCACAAAACAAGTCTCAACAAGCTCAAAATACCCAAAGTCATACCATGTATCTACTCAGATCATAGAGGAATAAAACTAGAAATCAATCATAAGAGAAACAGTCAAACCTACAGAAAGTCATGAAATCATGCTGCTGAATGATTATTGGGTCAAAAATGAAATTAATATGTAAAGCAAAAGATTCTTTGAACCAAACGACAAAGAGGACACAAATTATCAAATCTATGAGACACACCAAAAGCATTCTTCATGGGAAAATTCATAGCCTTAAATGCCTACATCAGAAAGACAGAAAGATCACAAATTAACAACCTAAAATCACACCTGAAGGAGCTAGAAAAGGAAGAACAAACCAAAACCAAAGCCAGCAGAAGAAGAGAAATAATGAAGGTCAGAGCAGAACTAAATGAAATGAACAACAACAACAACAAAAAAAATACACAGGACCAATGAAACAAAAAGTTGGTTATTTGAAAAGATAAATAAAATTGACAGACCTCTTGCTAGATTAGTCAAGAACAGAAGAAAAGGATTCAAATAAGCTCAATCAGAAATGAAAAAGGAGACATTACAACTGATACCACAGAAATAAAAACATCATTCATAAATCTATGAAAATCTCTATGCATCTAAATTAGTAAATATAGAGGAAATGGATGAATTCCTAGAAATGCACAACCGCCCAAGACTCAGTCAGGAAGAAATAGGACTCTGGAACAGACGAATAATGAACAGTGAGATCAAAGCAGTCATAAAAAACCTCCCCCCCCCAAAAAAAACTCTAGACCAGATGGAGTCACAGCCAAAATTTAACAGACCTACAAAGAATAGCTGGTACCCATTATACAAAAATACTTAAATAATATTGAGAAGGAGGAAATTCTCCCCAAATCATTCTGTGAAGCCAGTATCACCTTGATACCAAAGCCAGGAAAGGACACACACAAAAAAGAAAACTGCAGACCAATAACCCTTATGAATATAGATGTAAAATTTCTCAATAAAATACTTGCAAATCGAATACACCAGCATATCAAAAAAATAATCCACCAGGATCAAGTGGGCTTCATCTTAGAGCTACAAGGATGGTTGAACATATATAAATCAATAAATGTGATTAACCACATACACAGAAGGAAAAAGAAAGACCATATGATCATCACAATAGATGCAGAAAAAGCATTCAACAAAACCCACCACCCTTTCATGAAAAAAACCCTAAACGAACTATGCATAGAAAGAGCATACCTCACGATTACAAACGATACATATCACAAACCCACAGCCAACATCATGCTGAATGGTGAAAAGTTGAAAGCAGTCCGTCTTAAGAACTAGAGCAGGACAAGGGTGCCCACTGTCTCCAATACTGTTCAACATAATATTGGAAGTCCTAGCCACAGCAATCAGGCAAGAGAAAGAAATAAAGGGTATTCAAATCAGGAAAGAGGAGGTCAAACTATTGTTCTTCGCTGATGACATGATCTTGTACCTAGAAAACCACAAAGACTCCACCAAGATGCTTCTGGAATTGATAGATAAATTCAGTAAAGTCTCAGGATAGAAAATCAATGTATGTAAATCAGTAACATTTCTATATACCAATAACAATCAAGCTGAAAGTCAAATCAAAGACTCAATACAATTCACAATAGCTACAAAGAAAATAAAACACATAGGAATATACTTAACCAAAGAGGTGGGAGATCTCTATAAGAAAAACTATGAAAACTGAGGAAAGAAATCACTGAGGACACAAACAAATGGAAAAACTTATTATTCTCATGGATTGGCAGAATCAATGCTGTTAAAATGTCCAGACTGCCCAAAATGATTATAGATTCAATGCAATCCCTATCAAAATTCCAATGTCATACTTTGCAGAGCTAGAAAAAATAATTTTACACTTTGTTAGAAACCAGAAACAAAACAATAAAAAACAAAAAAACAAATAGCCAAAGCAACCTTAAGCAAAAAGAACAAATCTGGAGGCATCACATTACCAAATTTCAAACTATACTACAAATTCACCAAAATAGCATGGTAGTGGTAGAAAAATAAGAGTCATAGACCAGTGGAACAAAAACGGGGAAACCAGATATAAAACCACCTACCTACAGCCAACTGATACTTGACAAAGCAGACAACAACATACACTGGGTAAAAGAAGCCCCATTAAATAAATAGTGCTGGGAAAATTGAATAGCCACATGCGGAAGAACTAAACAGGACCTCTACCTCTCCCCACTCACAAAAAATAATTCAGGATGTATACTAGACCTAAATGTAAGGCATGAAACCATAAGAATTATAGAGGAAAAAAACACTTCTAGATATCAGCTTAGGCAAAGAATAAGACCCCAATGGCAATCATAGCAATAATAAAAATAAATAAATGGCATTTAATGAAACTAAAAAGCTTCCACATGGCGAAGGAAACAATCAACAGAGCAAATAGACAACCTACAGAATGGTAGAAAATATTTGCAAGCTGTATATCTGATAAAGGACTAATAATCAGAAGCTACAAAGAACTGAAGTAGATCAGCAAGAAAAAAACAGCCCCATTAAAAAATGGACAAAAGACATGAACAGAAGCTTTTCAAAGGAAGATAGACAAATGGCCAATAATCCTGAAAAAATGCTCGACATCACTAATCATCAGGGAAATGTAAATTAAAACCGCAGTGAGATATCACCTTACTCCTGTTAGAATGGCTTTTATTAAAAAGTCCAAAACAGTAGATGCTGGTATGTATGCAGAGAGAAAGGAACACTTACACACTGCTGATGGGACTGCAAATTAGTACAAACTCTATGGAAAACAGTATGGAGATTCCTCAATGAACTAAAAAATAGACCTACCTTTTGATTCAGCAACCCCACTGCTGGGTATCTACTCAAAGGAAAATAAGTCTTTCTATGAAAAAAACAGCTGTATGTGAACGTTTATTGTGGCACAATTCACAACTGCAAAGATGTGGAATCAACCCAAGTGCCCATCAATTCATGAGTGGACTAATAAAATGTGGTATATTATATCATGGAGTAATATTTAGCCATAAAAAAGATGAATTAATGCCGTTTGCAGCAATTTGGAATGAACTGGAGACCATCTTCCTAAGTGAAATATCTAAAGAATGGAAAAACAAACACCACATGTACTCACTATTAACTTCAAACAAACCAATAACCACACATGTGCACAGAGGGAAGTAAAACTCCGTGGAAATCAAGCAGGGGGGAGGGGAAGGAAAGGAGGGTCAAAAACCTACCTAATGTGTACAATGAACAATATCTGGGTGATGGACACACCTATAGCCGTGACTCAAGCATTACAAAAGCAATCCCTGTAACCAAAAACATTTCTACCCCCTTAATATTTTGAAATAAACAAATAGTATATTTATTAACATTTCTAAATTTAATAAAATATAGGTTAACTTATTTTTACTATGATTTGAGCTTTTTATTTTGTGGTTAAGAAACATTTAATGATTTCAAGGCAACAGGATATTCCCCTTTGTTTTTCTAAAAACTGAATTGTTTGCCTCATGCATCTAGATCTATAGTCCATCTGGATGTAAAATCCTTTTAGAAACTTGTTGGATGTCTAATTCTTCAATGCAGCCTGACTTTTACAAGAAAAATATCCCAAAATAAAAATTTATTTCTGCCCAGTAGCTTTAAAAATATATTAGACTATTAGAGATATTAGAACGTAGCCAATTCACAGTGGCAAATAGGAAACACATAGTTCTTACTTTACATCTTACTGGAACAAGTGTTCAGGGGCTAACCAAAAAGTAATAATTCAATAGCACCAAATAAAAATTACTGAAAATCACCAATAACTTTGTGTAAGATGAAAGTCTTGTGTTCCTTGGATGGCAAATGAGACTAGCTGCAATTTGGGGTCAGATATATGTGGGCAGAGGGAAGGTGGGAATTCTTTGCCACGCCACGGAAGACCAAACTTAGATTCAGCAGGTACAGCAGACAGTAGCAAGGAGAATTTGTTCTGAAAAATAAAATATTGAGGAAGACAGGTGTAACAGTTAATTCCCATAGTCCTTGTCTCACCCTCTTAGATGATTTCTTCTCTGACATTTTCCTTTTTCTTTACTGAAAAAGAGAGAATATGCCGTGCTTACGACGCTAAGATAAATATATGCTGGGCTGTTTCAAGAACTTCTTAGGTGGTGAAGTGTTTACAAAATATCTAAAGTGTCCAGGATTCTCTGAATTGCAGCAAAGGCATTGGTTTGAGAGCTATTTCATAGAATTAATCTTTTAGATCTGCACACTAGCTGTTTTCTGTTTCATTTGTGTCAAAATCCTTACAAATAAATTGATTCTGATTTAAACTAAAAATATCTTTGTACAATTACAGAAATACTCAAAATTCCAATTACAGAGTGCCCAAGCATATAATCTTTAATATTCTTTAATACAACCATTCTTATTAAAAAATGAGTCACTTTACAAATTTTTGTTATTTTTGACCTTTTTGATAAATGACATGAAATTTAAAGGCTGATTAGAATGCAGTAGACATATTATTAACAAAGTCTATATCAAGAATTTTACTTCCAAGACAATTTTTAAATAAAGATAAATATTAAAATATTAAAAATATTTGTTAAATGCCAATTCAGCCTTCTAGTTAAATTTGGAACTGAGTAATATTCCCTGGCATATATTCCCATTTAAATATTCTGTAAAACTCTAAGAAGATTAAAAACCACAATAATATAGAAGTTTCCTGTTATTAGCAGTTTCACTTTTCATAGTTCCAGTTACCCAGGATCAACTGTACTCCTAAAATATTTAATGGAAGCATTTAATGGAATATTTAATGGAATTATTTATCCAGAAATAAATGATTCACAGCTTTTGTGTACCATGATGAAACCTCGTGTTGTCCCACACTGTCCCACTTGGTCCCCCTCACCTTTGCCCAGAGTATCCACACTGTAGATGCTACCTGCCCGTCAGTCACTTACTAGCCATCTTGGTTATCAAATTGACTGTCCTGGTATCATGATGCTTGTGTTAAAGTATCGCTTATTTTACTTAGTAATGACCTCAAAGCACGAGACTAATGATGCTGGCAATGCAGATATGCCAAACAGAAACCATAAAATGCTTCCTTTAGGGGAAAAGGTGAAAGTTTTTGACTTAAGGAAAAAAAATATTATATGCTCAAGTTGCTAAAATCTATGGTAAGAATGAATCTTGTATCCTTGAAATTGTGAACAATATATTGTTATAATTTTTCTATTTTATGATTAGTTGTTCATCTCTTACTGTGCCTAATTTATAAATTAAACTTCATCATAGGTAAGTAGGTATAGGAAAAAGTATAGTGTATATAGGATTCAATACTAACTACAGTTTCGAGCATCCATTGGGGGTCATGGAATATATTCCCTGTAGGTAAGGGGGGGCTGCTGTAGTAACAAAGCAAAAGATCCATTTCAGAAATTTGGAGGTATTTCTTCTAACTATAAGACCATACAGCTGAAATGGAAGTTATAATCAGCCTCATACACTTTTAATTGACTTGTGGTTAGAAGGGTAGAAAACTTTAGGGTTAAGGAAGTTTGGAGAACCAAGTTCTTCACTCTATGTGATCTTTTTCCTTCTATGATACAAAGCCCCTAAGACAACCAATTATTCACCATCATCATCATTCAAATTAATATATCTCAATTTCTATATTCATCCTAAAACTACAATTTCTAAGCACGTGACTTAGATGGCAAATAAACCTCATTAGGAGAAATAGTTAATATGACTATTAAAGAAATTCTAAATTGTAATTATAAACTTTCCCACGAAGAAAGCTCTAGGACAAATGTTTTACACTTAGTTCTATCAAACTGTTAAGGAAGAAATAGCATCAATCTTATACAAGTTGTTTCAAAGAATAAGAAAAAAAGATGGGATATACCTTGTGTTATTGTTATGTGTCACATAATGATGGGGATATATTCTGAGAAATACCTCTTTAGGCAATTTCGTAGTTGTGTGACCACCATAGGGTGTACTTCACAAACCTAGTTGGTATAGTTGTGTTACACACATAGGCTATGTGGTATAGCCTATTGCTCCTAGGCTTCAAACCTGTACAGCATGTTACTGCACTGAATATTGCAGGCAATTACAATGCCACAGTAAGTATTTGTGTATCTAAACATAGAAAATGTACAGTAAAAATACAGTGTGAAAGATAAAAAACAATATTCCTGTATAGAACTTGTACCATGATCAGAGCCTACAGAACTATAGGTAGCTCTGGGTGAGTCAGTGAGTAAGTGGTATGTGAATATGAAGGCCTAGAACATTACTGTACATGACTGTAAACTAACACTGTACACTTAATTTCTACTAAATTTATTTTAAAACATTATTTCTTCGATAATAAATTAACCTTAACATACTGTAACTTTTTGCTTTATAAGCTTTTTAATTTTTTTAACTTTCTGACTCTTTTAATAACAATTAGCTTAAAACATTAACATATTGTACAGCTGTAAAATATACTTTGTTTTTTATATCCTTATTCTAT
>CAUYRB010076579.1:0-61930 GCA_963574695.1 Propithecus perrieri
CTCAGCCTCCCGAGTAGCTGGGACTACAGGCATGTGCCACCATGCCCGGCTAATTTTTTTTTCTATATATTTTTAGTTGTCTGATTAATTTCTTTCTATTTTTAGTAGAGACGGGATCTTGCTCTTGCTCAGGCTGGTTTCGAACTCCTGAGCTCAAACAATCCGCCCGCCTCAGCCTCCCAGAGAGCTAGGATTACAGGCATGAGCCACCGTGCCCAGCCTGAAATCCAACTTCTGTGGACAGAGTACTAGATATTTCAGAATGTCACATTTCCAAATGGACCTCAAACTACATTAGCTTTTAATTTCAGATAATCTACTAAGTATTCATTCAAAAGAAAACCAGCAGACTGTGAAAGTAAATTATAAATTGATTTTTCAAAAGAGAGTGGACTAACAATGATTTGCCTAATTACCAGATGAGCATCATTGCTTTTACCAAGGCATCATTTGCCATCATTTATTAGAGATTTCGAAAAGCTGTTGTAAATTTCCTTTGCTCCTAATTCTAGATAACTTCCTACATGATTTTCAAAGTTTGGTATACGATGAAGATATGGGAAAATATCTTTATTTGGTTTATGTATTATCTCAATGAATGTTTGTTAATGGAACAACTGAATGAATTAATGAATCAATGAGTAATGTATCATTTTTGTTTTACTGATTAAAAATATAAATACTCCAATATGTAAAATTCCCTAATTTGGGTCCAATTTTATTTAATTTTTTGTATTTGTACATTTTCATTAAGATTCTTTTTATCTGATAAATAAGATAAATATATTTTTAGTAACATATTTAATCAACAAGCACTTTATACAGTCCATTTTGTTTTTCTGTGCAAACTCTTGTGCAAGGTGCTGAAAATACAAAGATAAATGAAACACAGAGTTTACCTTCTTGAAGTTCATATGTTAGTCGAGTGTTTCAAAATGTTTCAAAGACACAGCTGACCCTACCATGTAACACAATGATTATGGAAACTGGCCATGGTTAACAAGAGCTAATCTGTGGATAGCAAAGGGAGATGTAGCCTGGTGTTTAGGATCCACTTCTCTTCAGGAAGTACAGGTGACAGCTAAAGAAGTCTAACTCTATGTAATGTTGTATATTATATAACATGTCAAGCTTGCAACATATGATACAGGAATTGTTTATTGTAACTGTCCTTTAGAACCGCAAAACCACCCAAACCAACCTTTTCTCCCTTTCCCCATAAAAAAATTTACCGGCAATGGTCAACTAAAAGCATTAAAATTCCTCATCAACACTGAACTGTAGTGTCCATTAGAATATATAACTCCTTCTCACTTAGCTAATTTATAGATCCACCTGCTCACATGTGAGGCCAATATAGAATTCCATTCAGTGATTTTTTGCAATTTGATCAGCTTGAAGACGTGGGTAAGGGAAATCTTCAAATATAAAACTGTCTGGTGAAGATAAAAGTATATAATGTAAGACCTGCAGCAGCAGACAGCATTAGTTATTGCTTTTCCCTATGCACTGAACAAAAGCTGCAGTGCTCATACCTACTGACAGAATGATTGCCTCCACACCAAGCCTTTGGGGTACAGGTGTAAATAATAAAGTCATGTAAATAGCAATGAGGAAAAATTCCAACATCTTCTACATTTATCAGATTTCTTCATTTCAGAAAACTCATGGGTGTTAAATGTGTTATTATGAGACATGTTGGTTCTCAATGATCATCTAAGTGTGGCAGAATCTCTGGTGTTGGGATTAATCTCTTACCCCTTTTTTTTTTCAATGAATACACCACTGAGTTTTAGTGTGCATTTTTCTTGCTTGTTTTCCTCTTTGTCACCCCACTCCAGCTGCATGGGCTTCCTGCAATCATCTATTCAATATGCGTGGACAGAGATATGTGATGTCAGTATTCTATGACCCAACTCAGTATTAGGATGCGAGTTATGGAGATACTGAGCAGAGAGAGGAATTCATGCAGGCGACATAGATGAGGGCATCCCCTTTCAGCTATAATAATAAAACTAGGATGTTTTATAGTCTTTGGAATTTTTCATTAAAATTATAGAATATGCATTTATAACCTAAAACATTCAGGAGAAGTGTGAAGAGAATCCCCTTTAGAAATTCACTCTGCCTCAAAAAATAACCACCTTAAATCTCTTAAGAAATGACTGTCCAAAATTCAGAAAGACGCTGAGAATGTTACATAGCTCATCACTTCTTCTCCAGTTGTTTCTATGGAAACATTTAAAACAAATTCTTAAAATGAAATAGAGAAGATAGAAATAAAGACTCAGATGACTCAGATACAGCAGCAGTTTGTGAGAGTAAATATTTGTTCTTAGAAATCTATTGAAATGTTTCTTTCTACTCCTGGGACAAAGATGAGAAAAAATTCAACACAAATTGGCTGAGGGATTCAATTATTACTAAACTAGATGAAAATACTTTAATACAGCACAAAAGTTCCTGGAAAAAAAATTATGTAACCTACATGTGGAGATTGGCATAACAGAAAGAACATTACAGATGGAATTAAAATTATCTTTTAATTAAAAATTAAAAAATCAACCTTATCTCACTCATTGGCCTGTGACCTATTAGAAGTGACTTAAAATGTCTGATTCTTCATCTCTTCGTTTATAAAATTAAATCATAATAGAACCTGATTTGCTATTTCATGGATTGTTATGGAGTTCAAATATAATAAATAACACATGGAAGCAATTGTTATATATCCTCAACCTGGAAAGAACCTATGAGAGGTGCCCCTCCTAAGGAACACTTTTTCTGATTTCCCAAGTAGGTGCCACATGTGTCAGAGTCCCAGACCAGATCATTCCCAGGTGTCAGGTTTTCCACTTTTCTGAGCAGTTGGTAGATGATGTCTTAAGTCCCCTCTATCCTCATACTCTGTGTACACAGTTGGGGTTTGGGCTGATGCCCAGTCCTGTCTTTGACTGACTGCATTATCTGTTTTGCAATACTGTAAGAAGCAGCATGGTGCTATATAAAGAGCCAGAGGTCGGCAATGAGATAGGTTCAAATTCTGACGGTGCACTTATTAAACATCTCTGGTTTTGACCTCCTCCCCTGATTCTTTTGAGTAGAGCCAGACATCGTATCCTGGCCTTCTCCAGACCCACCACAAGCTCCAGAATTAAAAGTTTCTATGGTCCCTGACATATGAAAATGTGTTTTTGCAAGAAGCTCACCATAGTGATTTTTATCTCTACTGGCAAAGATGGAATTGAAAATAAATGCAATCCAAACCATACCCTTTGTTCTACACAGGTTCTTCTTAAGTTTTAAGACTTTTTAAAAAAAATAGTGGGAAGTTGGTATAATACATGGGCTTTATAATTAAATAGTCCTAGAATTAAGACTGAGCCTCACCACTTGTTTCCTGTATGTCCCCAATCTTATGAAACTTCAGTTTCCTTAGCTATAAAATAGAAATGATCCCTTGAACCATATCTAATAAGATCATATAGAAATCAAATGTAATTTAAAACAGGAAGTGCAGGGCCTGACATATTTAACAAATTCTAAAATGTTAGTGATTACTATTACTCTGTAAGTCAGCTTTAATAAGGGAGTGCTACCTTTTTGGACCTTTTTCCCTTGGTAATTTTAAACTAAAGTGGTGTCTCTTCTTTTAGAGAATCCAATTTAGATTCAGTTTTCTCTCTGGCAATTAAATGGAAACAGGTGCTCCTTGCACTCTCTAGTCTTGAATATGCAAAAGTTTGATTTATTTTTATTTATATAGTTATGGTTTAATCATTGTAGAAAACAGACTGAATATTTTTCAGCACTATGTTAAGTACAGAACATAACAAGAAAAATCTCTTTTATAGTACGTAATTTTTCATCTAAGAATTTTAAAAAGGAAAACTTTCATAAATGTGACCTTTTAATCATTCCAGTGTACTTTTGATGTGGGCTGAATAATACAACCTATTTTTCATATAAGAAGATTACGTTGCTGATTATTCCCTCCCTATCCAATTGTAATTTACTCCTCTTCTGAACTGCAATCTTTCAAATAAACATCAGTGCATTTTTTATTATCCTGCATCTTTTAAAATTATTATTATTATTTTATAATACATCTTCAAGATCTTTCCTCATCAGTACATATAGATCTATAGCAGTGGTCTCAGAGGAGCTATTTTGACCCCCATGCTACATTTGTCAGTTTGGAGACAGTTGTACAACCATGACCACTATCTAATTCTAGAATGGCTTAATAACCTTCAAAAGAAAAAAAATACCCATTAGCAATCTCTCTTCACTCTTGCCTTCCCCAACCCCCTGGAAACCAATACTCTACTTTGTGAATTTTGAATTCGCCTATTGTGGACATTTCATGTAAATGGAGTTATACCTTATGTACCCTTTTGTATCTAGCATTGTTCACCTAGCATAATGTTTTCAAGGTTTATTTATGTGATAGCATATTTTAATACATCATTCACTGTTATTGATTAATAATATTCCATGTTATAGATATACTACATTTTGTTTATTCATTCATCGATCGATAGACTTTTGGGTTTTTTCCATTGGGGGGGCTATTACAATAAATTCTGCTATTAACATTCATGTATAAGATTTTGTGTGAACATATATTTTCAATTCTCTTCAGTAATACCTAGAAGTGGAACTGATGGGTCATATGGTGACTCAGTGTTTAATTTTTTTAGTTACTGCCAAATTTTTTCTGAACTGGCTGCAACATTTTATACCTACTAGCAATGTGTGAGTATTCCAATTCCACAAATTCTTGTCAACCCTTGTTATTATCTATGTTTTTGATTATAGTCATCCTAGTGGGTGTTAAGTAATGTTTCATTGTGGTTTTGATTTTTATTTTCCTTAAGACTAATGATGTAGAGCCTCTTTTCACATGCTTACTGGCCACGTGTATATATTCCTTGGAAAAATATCTATTCAAATTCTTTGCCCATTTTAATTGGGTTGTTTGTCTTTATATTGTTGCATTGTAAGAGTTCTCTATGCATTCTAGATACAAATCCCTTATGAGAGATATAATTTGAAAATATTTTATCTCATTCTTTGAGCCATCTTTTTACTTTTTTGTCCTTGAGGCACAAAATTTTTAATCTTAATGAAGTTCTATTTATTTTTTTTCTGTTGCTTGTGCTTTTGGTGTTGTATCTAAAAAACCATAGTTTAATCCAAGATTATGAAGAGTTATACCTATATTTTCTTCTATGAATTTTATAGTTTTAATTCTTACATTTAGGTATTTGATCCACATTGAGTTAATTTTTATATATAGTATACAGATGGGGTCCAATGTCATTCTTTTGCATGTGGAGCCAACTATCCCACTACTCACTGAAAAGACTATTCTTTTCCAACTGATTTTTCTTGGTACCCTTGTCAAAAATCAATCAACTGTAAATGTGATGGTTTATTTCTGTAACACTTAATGCTATTCCATTGATCTAAATATATCTACCTTTATGCCAATACCACACTGTCAGGGTTACTATATATTTGCAATAAGCTTTAAAATTTAAAACTGTGAGTTCTCCAATTTTGTTCTTGATTTTTGGATTGTTTTGGCTGTCCTGGGCTTCTTGAATTTTAATATAAATTTCAGAATCAGCTTGTCATTTTCTGCAAAAAAAAAAAAAAAAAAGCCAGCTAAGATTTTGAAAGAGATCACATTGAATCTGCAGATTATTTCATTTAATATTTATTGATATTATATATTACACTGATTGGTTTTCATATATTAAACTAACCCTGTACTCTTGCTAGGATGCTGGCTTTCATTCTGGTTACAGGATTATTGGTTTTGACTGGAGACAGGTCAAGTTAAAATACCACAAAGCTCACTTTTCTTATAGAGATTCAGACATTTCTTTTTTTGAATAAATGCTCCCAGATTGTTGCAAGCCTTTGGTTAATTTCTAGACTTCCGAAAAAGTGGATTTGGACATTTTTGGTTAGAATTCTCATTGCTTTGATGAAGGAGAGTTTTTCAGATGACCAGTCTGCCATCTCCACTGATGTCACATCATTAATACAATTTTAATGATGACATTGAATATTCCTGCACATTCTATTTAAAACATTTGTAGAGTGAGAAGTCTGCAGATTCCCAATTGTATTTTCTGGTCCTACCCAGTCTCTCATAAACCATAGTACTGTTTATCTCTGTTTACTTCTTTATTACAGCTAAATATTCATTCACTGTACTTATTTTATCAAATGATTCTTCAGTCACTTTTATGCCTAAGGCATTGTGATAGCCTCTTTGGTAGATACGAAATTAATAAATACAGATTATTCTTAATGTGATAAATAAGACATATGTAACTAAAATACAAAGTAAACTTGATACACATCAGGAAAGGGATACAGACAATGGGATTTCAAAAAAGGGTAAAGGAAGATTGCTCTTTCCTTGGAGAATAAATAGAGGAGGCTACAGAGAGGCTGTGACGTATGTTCTAGATATAGCATGACTAGAATTAGAATATGCAAGATGGAGGAAGAGCATTTCAGACAATGGAAACAGCAGTAACAGTGGCATGGACATTAAAAAAACATTAGTTCTAACCAGGAAAGGGGAAGCATGCCTAATGGCTGTAGCTTAGAGTATCTGAGAGAAATGACAAGTAAGGCTTAAAGATTAAGCCTAGACCAAGAACTGTGTTCAACGCCTGTCTAAGGAATGTGAATATTTTTTTCTGCAGGTGGGACAGACCACAACAGATTACATGATTAGACTGGCACACCAGAAAAGTTAATCTTCATATGTGTATAAATATTTGAGAAATTTAAATTAAGCTTATATCATGATCAAATGTAATCCAGTGACAGGATAAAAGATAGCAGTGTAAAAATATAGAAAAGTGTAAATTAAAATCCAAACTGGCATAGATTGCAAGATGAAAAAGAAATGGAGGCATCAGCCTCCTTATTATTTTAAGATTTATTTGTTTTAGATTTACTTGTTTTTCAGATGCTCTTAGAACCAATAATCTTACAGTACACATATAAGCACAATTGATAGTCCCAGGCAATAGGAATATAGGCAGAAATGAAATTATCCAGGCATTCTTCTCATTTGCAACAGTATAGAAAACAATTAATGCTATTGCCACATTTTCTGTTCACAGGGTCCTTGGTTATGGCACCTTCCTCCAGTTTTTCCAGCCATATTTATATTAATAGTACCTCTGATCCCAGAAGAAAAGATTGCTTTGTCTCTCATTATTGTTTCCAGAAGTTCAATGCTGAACTTCAGTATAATATTCGAAGTACTTTTTCCTTGTTTTCCTCTGACATCCTACTTTGACAGTTTGGGATTCCTGCAATCATTTATGCTTTACACCCAACTCTGTAGGGTTTACATGGTTTCCAGTCCCCTCATTGCCCAACCACAGCATCAGGAAGACCAGTACTCTTGGACAGTTGGAGTTAAATATGGCCACCAACTCCCCAAAACACCTGAACTTGAAAAATTCCTTCAAAGGTTGGACTAGAAGCTGATAGTGCACAGTTAATCTGCCAGTCTTCCAAACACTGGGTTGGCATTCAAAATTAAATTGGCTTCTTAAAAGCAAACAAACAGAAACAAAACAAACAAACAGAGACATCAAGTAACTCAACAGTTAAATGACGTGCCCTCTGAAGGGGTCACCTTTACACGGCTCAGTTGTCTGTAACACAAGGAAATCTGGCTCTTTGTGGGATGTTTCCTCTGCTTCGGCTGGGATATAACCTTGGTTTTCATCAGGTTAATAGTCTTTTGAAACACTCTGCTGGTAGTGCAAAGTAGTTCATAATATTCTGAATCTTTTTTCTGCACAGTTAAGAATGCAGTAATACAGTTGCTACTGAGTCACTGCCTTGAGGACTTTGATAACGTTCATAGCTTACTAAGCTGAGGGAGACTAAGGTCATATAATTAAAAAAAAATCCTCTATTTCCCCTATGATATCTTTGAGCATAGATTAACTGAAATCATTAGCCATAATTTTCACTTCATTGATAAGACAGAGAGGGTTGCACAGCACTTTGTCAACCCTGATGTAACCAATCACACTATTTTGGAGTAGCCTTGGAAACTTACTAAATATTTCTTGGCTGTCAGAGTTACTGAGGCTTTGCTAGAAACTGACCCACTGATACATGGTCAAACCCACTTTGGGGAAGACTAATGCACATGGTGAAGTTGCCTTCACCTTACCCACTATACCCTGATAATTGCTGTGCCACAAAGCCTTTTGTGTTTGAGTTTTGTGAACTTTTAAAACTTGAAGACACAGTTGATTTTGCAGCACCAAAACCATTTGTGAAGAATGCTCCCATCTAAAGTACTTGCAGTGTACAACTGAAGGACAGGGTATCTGGTTCTAGTTGAAGAAGCTGGCTCTGCCTACCACCAGCTCTCTTCCACTCGGGTCCAGCTACGGAATTTTCAAAAATGAAAATGAGAGGCTCCTGTACAAAAAATATTTTAAAATTTCAAGAAAGCAACAGCTGGGCTTTAAACCAAGTGTGAGGTCATCCTAAATACAGGGCCCACTGCAACCCAACATGTCACATGCCCATAAAGCCAGCCTTTTTTTCATACACGCTTTAACCATAAATGAAGAACAATATGAAAATCACCCAGCTGGGACTCCTGAAGTCCACATCCTGCTCGTTTAAGCAGAAGTACTGAGTGTGTAGATATACAGTGCTTGGATGTATGATTGGAAAGAGAATAGTAATTATGGGATAATTAGATATAGTAAATATAAATTAGATATAATAAATATTAGATATAATAAATATCTATGTGACTGCCTACTACATGCTGAGTGCTTTCACATGTGTTATCATATTTACTCCTTTAAAACCACAAATACTCAATAGCATGTGCGGTAAACTATTTTGCCCTTAACTTGAAGCTGCAGGAAAGATGGTGACAGTAGGTGAGGCAGGCCTCCATGACACCTCTTGGATGAACCAGCCATACTTCATACTTCTTGGGCTCCCTGGGGACTATGGAACCATCATGGAAACATTTTGAGGATACGAAGCCAGGTATCTCTCCTCAATAACTGAGAAGCTCCAAGTGCTAGAACCAAGTGTTTTATGTGTGTGTGTGTGGGGGGGGGATTTAACCACCCTCATTCCAAAATGAAGGAGAAATAGAGAATCTCCTGGACTAGTGTTTGTCCGACTCTAATATGCCTAGGAGTCATGCGGGAGGTCTCAATAAAATGCAGGTTCTGATCCCAGGGTGGGGCGGGACCGGAGATTCTGAATTTCTATCCAGTTTTCATGGGATGCCCTTACTGCTGGGCTGCAGACTCTGCTTGAGAGGCAAGGCCTCAGAGGAAACAAACAAATTACCTGCCCTGAAGTAAACACAGAATAACTACACCATGCAGTCATTATTCATGTAGAAACTAATTACTTGCAGAGCTTTGTATAGTTATTCACAGTTATGTCATTTTTGAAGAAGCTGCATTCTCACTTTTAAAGAATGCATATCTTCATCCTAAAGCGGGTGTTAACAGGGCGCTACTCATCTGCTTACCTTCTTTTCATTGCTTGGTGATGTAGACTAATATGCATTTTCAGGATTCTAAATGCAGTCTGCCCCTTTGTTTGCTTCACCCACTCAGCTGTTGTTCTTAGAAAAACTCCAACCTCACATCCACCAAAAGCTATTTCTCAAGTCAGTTCTGAAAACGCCCATCTAACTATCCCAAAGAAATCACAAGTTATCTAAGTTTTACCTCTGTCGTTAAGGGATAATAATTGCTTATTCTATACAATGTCCCGCAGCCTTACAGAAGCCCTCTGGAAGTACTGAACCTTGCCATTAAATGAAAGTTGGTAATAGACAAGACTACCCTGATGACTAATATCTGGGTTCCTCTATGCTTTGTCATTAAAAATACCCCAACAGTTTGCAGATATTGTTTAATTATTACATATTTCATTTGCCAGTGTATTATTTTGTGTTTTTCTAAAATGTGAAGCCACAAACAGTTTTGTTGTGAATGCAAAACTTCATGTTAAGAAACTGAATCGTAAAGAAAGCTCAGATGGTAGGACATGACCTTTCAAAGGGAATCTGCAGTGGTCCACAGACTTAATCTGGCCCAGCCATGGAAGATTTGTGTTTTGGTGCCCTACATTTTCAGAACATGTAGGTTAGCATAGAAATGAACTTTTGCTGACAGGATATGAATAGGTTTTGTGATTTTTATTTGCTTAGAGTTGGGGTAAAGGGTGTAACAGGAGTGGAGAAGATTGTTCTTAAAACTGTAGTCTGTGTCCAGAAAACCCTGATTGAATTGGTGAGATTAAAAAGGAACACATGAATCAGGATGCAGAGACTAAAACCTGAGAGATACCAATATAAAAACATTTCATTTTCTATTCTCCACAATAAAGTGAAAAATGGACTTCATTCTAAGGTGAGAGTCTCTTGATAAAATGACCTTTTAAGACTTCCTTTTAATGATACTTAAAATATCATAAAAGGTTACAAAACCCTGGAGTCATCAACAGGGTGCTTGCCTGTGCTTCTCTACAAAAACCACTAACAGATGTTAGAAGAGAAATGGATGTTTCATAGGAAGAAATCTTTGGCCCGTGGTGTTTAGACTCCACGGGTAGTACTCTACAGTAACAGCTCTGTCGAATTTTCTGTTTACCAGCAGAAGTGTGTTTAAGCATACTTATTCTGTGTTCTCCAAACTCTGAAATGCACCTTATCCAAAATGAAGGCAGAGACTTGGTTCTTCCAGCTCTCCCAATAGGCCCTCTAGAACATTTAGCCAGCAGCATTCTTTACCCAAGCTGTGACGTTTGTGAATTGCTTACTACTAATGAGCAGACAGAGAGCTATTGCAGCATTGCTAATTTGTCCCTGAATTTGTATATAAAGGATTGGTAAACAACTCAGGCTGAATTTGAACGAGAACTAGATCTGAAGAAAACACCATAACTCATCTTTCAAATCCCCTGTGCCCACGCATTTAAACTTACAGTTCATGAAATAAAGAGCTAACGTGGCACTTTAGTTACATATCTCTCTCCTCACAACACTTTCCTTTTATGTAAAGTAGTGTTTCCCATTAAATAAAGTAATTAAGAATCATTCAGCAGTGAAGGAAATAACACATAAGGTGTGCTGCTGAGGCACTAAATAAATGATGAAAGATAAAACAACCGTGTCTGTCTTATAACATTTCATGTGAGATATGCTTATTTGTTTTACAATTTTTTTCACATTATTTTTCAAATAATTAAGTTTTGTCTTTTTTATAATGTTGTTGCATCAAATACTCAGCTTATTTTCCACATGTACACATTAAAATCCAGGTATCCAAAATTCACTGGCAAATCATAAGTCTTAAGAAACCTGAATTTCAATCATGGAGTTTTGTTCCTAAAAAAATGAGGCACTTCTTATTGTATACTTAATGATTTTTGGTTATTAGCCCTTATGATTTTTAATTCTACTAAGAAAATTGATAAATTCATGAATACTATAATTACATAGGTCTCATCTAGTTACTTTTGAGGCATTTTAAGGAAGATGGTAAAATAATTGAATTTCTATTGATTAATTGGAAAAGGGTTGAATGTGAGTCCCAGACCTTGTTTCGTTAATCATTCTATAAATTCAAATAGTAACATAAAAGAAATTCCAAATGAACTGCTCATTATATTAATAGAATCGTGTATGAATTTAGAAAAAGCACAAAGATAGCCGTATAATTTGGGAGAAGCATATTCAGTACTTTGTATAGTAGAAAACTGATCTTTAGTTTTTTTCTAGTATGATCTGGGATTATGGGACATCCACTAGCTGTTACACAGTGATTCAAAAAGACAGCATGCTATAGAAACTCAAAAGGTCAGTTGGCCTAACTCCCTACCTATAGAGAATTGAATAACAAAAGCCCCAAGAAAGAAGATTGCAACCATTTACACAATTAAAGACAGTTATAATTCAGCATTTGTTTCTTTTTCCCCTCTAGAATGAACAAATTTGTATTTCTTGAACTGTTACGTGCATTATACCATTATGTAACTCATCCCTGATGTAGGGAGAAATTCTGGCTGGGGAGGCAGGTCCTTCATTTTCCTTATGAGGTCTTCTGTCATTTTTAGGAGTAGAATACAATCACTTCTATATATTCGTGGTTGTTAAAATTCCTAAAAGGCAGCTCCTACTTCCTTACAAAAATACTAACCATAGTTGAATTCCACTTTTTATATCCTAGTACATGTACATATTATTTAATAACTATTTTTTTTGCCAAAAGTGTTCAGATTGTTTGATAAAACTATTATATGAAATGCAGGCTACCATTATTGTTGGAGTCTTCAAATTATTTATATATAAATTGATTTTTAGATAAGCAACTAGCGAAGCATTTTTTAAAATTTGTTCCTCCTATACTTGCAGCAGAATCTACTGAAGCATTTTAACCTTTGTTGGAATAATTTAAAAGATGAGACATAAAGCCCAATGCCTTAAATGGTTGGCACAAACAGCTCTAATGGAGAATCATTTTGAGGTTTGCTTGATTTGACCTCAGCTGCCCTTCAGTTATCATAAAGTCTATAGAACTAAAAATCTACCTCATCTAGTTTTATTTGAAGTTGTAGAACTCTGCTGCTTCATTCAATTCCTTTGCCAACAATCTTCTGGATTTCACCTCTCGACACCTCCTCCTCTTACACGTATTCCTTCCCCACTTATATGTTCCCCAGCTAAACCCAATTAAAATGCAATAAGCACTGGATTGAAACTTCATTTACTAACCTGATGTGTGCCAGGAGATATTCAACATCACAGGATAAATATGGTACAACTGTTTTGCATTGATATTTTCCTAATGTTAAGTAATTATAAGCATTACTTTGTATTGAAATGAACAAGGATACCTTATGGAGTACAGTGCAACATTTGCATAATTTTTAAGATAAAACAAGAGACTTCAAAGAAATTTCTAGGAGAGATTTACCATTTCTGCCTATGGGAAAACTTAGTGGAAAAGTTTGATAAGTACTAAGCTTACTGTGTTATCCCACGAGATTTTCTTTTCAAACATCATATGCTAAAAATTTAAATGCATTTAACCTAGACTCAAAGAATTTAAAGTTAGATGGGACACATAAGATAGTCTAAACCAGTCTTCATCTACAGAGGATGAAGTGGAGACACTGAAAATTTGAGTAGTAATTTTAATTTTTTAACTTCTTAATTTTTTTTATTTTTGAGACAGAGTCTTGCTCAGTTGCTCTGTGTAGAGGGCAATGGCATCATCATAGCTCACAGCAACCTCAAACTCCTGGGCTCAAGTGATCCTACTGCCTCAGCCTCCTGAGTAGCTGGAACTACAGGCGCATGCCATGACACTGGCTAATTTATCTATTTTCAGTAGAGATGGTGTCTTGGTCTTGCTCAGGCTGGTCTTGACCTCGTGAGCTCAAGCAATCCTCCTGCCTCAGGCACCCAGAGTGCTAGAATTACAGGTGTGAGCCACCGTGCCCGGCCATTGAGTGGTATTTTTTAAACAAGATCACACAACTACATAGCATCAATAACAATACACAGACTTATAGCATTGAATCAAATTCCTTTTCTTTCAACAACACTACAAAGCTTCCTGGAAATGTTGTTTCTTTGTTTTTGCTTCACCAATCTGCAAACAGAAGAAAACACCAGAATCATAAGTAATGGCATTGTCATTCATAATCCTCCACTGGAACCTGGCTCTAAAATCCTTTATGAACCGAATTTGAACTGGCAGATACTTTGTAAATTCCACTGATAGTGTCAGTTTTCAAAGGCCAAATGGTCTAATTATAAGACATTCTTATGTATAAAGTGTTCACCAGCCTAACCCAGGAAGATAATATTAGTCATGAGGTCAAATGTATTATTCTTTTAAAGGACAAATAAATGACAAAAAACATTCTCTTTTCTAAGGCAATATGCCCTTTGTCCTCCTGGAGGCTGACGCTTGTTCTAGCTTTCCTGGGATGCATCCTTACTTGATAAGGGTCAACCCCATTTCAAGAGACAAACATCAGAATGACCTAAAGCACTGCTGTTTCTTCCCAATAGCCAGGATTGTCTCTATGTTGTTTATTGCTGTTTTGTTCAGCATTTCTCCTGTAAATCCTGCCTGTGGTTACCAGAATTCAGTTCTCCATAAATCACCTTATTTATTGCTCTGCTATTGTATGAGAAAATAGGAAAGAGTAAAATGTAGCAAATAATTACTTCTCCCGGGCTTGGATTTTCTAATATAGTTTCATGGCTCATCTGAAACTGAGTCAAACTACATGGACCGTCATCTAAAGGAACCATTTTCAGGGAGTTTCATGGTCAACTTAGGTCTATTTCTGCTTTTCTGACTCTTATGATTTTGAAATGTCCCTCAGCCTTGACTTCTGTTTATTCCTCGCTAGACTATGAAGGGTATCAGGATAGTATTAGATATTTTTATATGCTGTGTATATGGCACAGGGCAGGACATGAATACATCTTTTTGTTGGATGAAAGGAAGGAAGGGAGGGAGGGAGGAAGGAAGGAAGGAAATTAGTTTACTGGATTTCACAGGCTTAAAAAAACAGTTTTGGAGTCAAACTGCATATATTAAAATCCTACTTGCCATTAACTTACTAGGTAATTTATGGAAAAATCATTTTCTCACATTGAGCATTAATTTCCTCCACTAGAAAATTAAGATACATTTGCAAAGGCTGTTGTGAGGATTAAATGAGGTAACACATATAAAGGTGTTAGTATAATATGCATATACTCTGCGCTGTTCTAACTGTAATAGCTCTGAGTATTTAGATTTTATTATCTTGAGGGGATGTCATGAATCCATTTGAGAATCTGATGGAAATGAATCATCTCCTCAAATTATTACATGGCTTTAACAAACTCTTCAAACCCAACCATGTACTCCATATTAAGCACAACTCACTGAGACTAGTCACTTTTTTCTCCAGCTACAGATTATGACCCCCTAGTGCAGTGAAATCTACTTACTTTTTAGGGACCAATGATATTTTTAATGAAAGAAAATAGAATAGAATGTATTTTGCATCTCATTTAGTTAGAGTAAGTTAAGGTAAAGATTTTGTGAAATTTTGTTCCAGATGCATGTGTGCATGTGCTAGTTTATAATGTAACTTGCACTTATCAAGATGGGTCACACTTGAATCTTTCAGACCCTACTGCCTAATTATCTTCTTAGCCCTTCATGTTCTTAGTTCCATCCTGTTCCCTTGATTTCCCAAACATCTGAGCACAACAGCCATATTTGGTATACAAGTGATCATAGGGGTCACCATCATAAAAATAAACTAACCCAAGTGATCACATTAATCATTGTATATTGACCCCATCAGTAGCATAAATGTCAAGTTCAGGAGATAAAATGTAAGCATCGAGATTCCAGGTGTGCTACATGGTTTATTTATATTCCAGAGTTTCTTAGGCTATGACCTTGGAGCAAGTTACACGTGAAACAGGACTAGCGAGGTGCTTCTAATCATTACATTCTTCTGAATGACATCCAAAATACCAGTGCTAGGCCAAACTTTGTGTTACAGCCTGATGTCTTATAGTGAAATCGTAATGAGTATGTGTTCCAGATTTTTGTAATGAAACTGCTTTAAGCCAATTTATCTACTTTCTTAACTTGGAACCAGAATCAAAATATGAGTTAAAATGAGTTAAGTGACTCTCCTATAAAACATAATTCCATACCTACCTAAAAAATATTTTCTATTTGAATTTTAGATACTAAAGACTGTGTTCACAAAAGCCTAAAAAGTCTGTAGATAATGTGGACACTATCTAAACTCTCATCCCAATGGTATTAATCTAATTGTCTTCTTCCTAAAATAATGCTTCTTCAAAAAAGGTTAGTTTGTCATGGAGTTTCTAAACTGAATTACAGCTACACTAACTTTATGATCCCTTGTTATAAAAGTCTTATTTCTTATAGAAGTTTTTCGATTATTATTGTAATTAACATTTAGTGGTTTTCTTTAAGACTGCCATTGTTTCACAAGGAAAAGACATAAAATTATTTTAGGAAAAATGTAAGGTTTTATTGTCTGCCTCCTGGTGTATATTTTCTGTAATTATCACATTAGTGATGGATTTACACTAAACTAGGAAAGGCCTTTTCAGTTATAGTTTAATTTAGTGTAAACTAACTTTATTCAGCAACATTTTGCTATATTTCAGGCTAGACACATCAGTTAAAACAACACATAAGCAAAGCCTTTTTTTTTTGTTTGATGTCCCGTGTACTCACAGTAGAGATTTTTAGAAAGATTTGCCTAATGAATTCAAGAAGTTGAAAGTCATTATTTATTTACTTTCTCTTCCAAGGAATGTTCAGAAATTTTAATGTTTAGGCTTATCTTAGATGTTTGTTGAGTGAATAATGAAATTGTTATGTTAGAAAATGAGAACATGACTAAAATTTTTATTCTAATAGTACCTAGCCTAACAATGAATGGATGTTCCATAAGGGTAAACATCTTTAATAAGCTTTGAAACATAAATATTCAACATTTGTAACTTTATATATGCTGTGTGAATAGGTGAGATGATGTAGCTTGCTATTCATGTAGGAATTTAAGACACTAGAAAACCAACTATTGGTGTAATAAATAGTGTTTTGTGCATGCAAACTTAGAAAATATAATTTACAGCATAAAATAGAATTTGTAACAATGGCAACAGAAACTAAACAACCAGAATATAGTCACATAATATGGTTCTTTAAAGAGCATTAGCTCAGCAGCCAGGAAGCTTTAATTTTATTTTTTCTTATTGTCATGACTATTCTTGGCTCCTGATTTTTTGAAAAGTGATCATCTAATTATGAACCTGTAAAACTGAAGTATAAAAGCAAGGTTTGTATCAGCCCTAATCAAGATAGTGGGAAAGAAGAGGCTGAAAAGGATTTGTTTTACAAATAAGATACTCAAATGGTTGCTTTATTCACAAAGCTAACATTTAGGCAATCTGAGTATCCTTCTAATTTATTTAAAATTAATATTTTCTGTCCAATTACATGAGAAAATGTTTATGTTACCTAAAATGAGATCTTTAGAATAATTTTATGTGAGAAAATGTCTATTAATTATGAAAAGTAAATAATTTCAATTAGGTAATATTTAAAACTTAGTATTAAGAGTTTTTCATTTAAATGCTGCCATTTTTTCTCTGATATGAAAAGTGATAGAATTCTAACTGCAAAATACAAAAAAATACCTCTCGAGAGCAGTCAGCCATTTTCATTCATTTATAATCCATAATGTCTAATCCAACAATATAATTTGGAGTTCAGAGTAAACATTGAGGGCAGGGACCATGTTTATCTTGCTCATTGCTCAGTACCTGCATGCAGTAGGAGTCCAGTTAATATATTTTGAATATACAAATAAACAAAACTAAATCTAAGAAAACTATACATGATAAAAAGTGTTTTGGGTTTTCACACAGGAGAGTTAAGCTTCCTACCAGGCATTTTCCCCTGAAATATTTTAAATTTCTTGGGAAAAATAAGTAAATTTTTATCAATTTATTGTCCAGCAATTTGGAAATACTCATGATTTTAAAATTTAGGCTAATTCTCTCCACTGACAAGAAGAATTGATGTGCTAAGTAATAATGTCTTGATCCAAATAAGTCGGATAATGTCTTGATCCAAATAAGTTGGGCAAGTAAAATTCCAAGTAGGGAAAGGCCTGGATCCTGGGAAAACTTCAATTCATCTTGGGTAAAATAGAAAAGTGATTTTTAACATACTGCTAAGGTGTCTTGTTACCCAGGGCCATTCTCCTGTTCTCCCAGCCAACCCCATAGCCTTTCATCTGTGCTTTTGTTAAACACATTGGAGGATGAGGTACCAACTTTTGCAGCACACTCTGGGGATGATACATCTCTCTGTGTTTTTAATCCAGGAGCTCCCAGTTATAGGTCAATGCATTCTGAAGTCTGTGATAAATATTTGAGTTATCATGGGGGCAAAATTAAACAATACTGACAGTGAAGTGAGCTTTTCAATATAGTAATTTTTTCA
The DNA here is from genome assembly GCA_963574695.1 of Propithecus perrieri. Taxonomy (NCBI): domain Eukaryota; kingdom Metazoa; phylum Chordata; class Mammalia; order Primates; family Indriidae; genus Propithecus; species Propithecus perrieri. The sequence goes on from CAUYRB010076579.1 coordinate 18,126, forward strand.
ATTTTAAGTTCTATTCATTATGACAAAAATTTTTTAAATACAATAATGGTGATATTAAATACCCAGTTGTTTTTTTCTAATAAAAATACAGTTGATAAACTATTGCTGTCATCAAGTACAAACAACTCAAAACATATAGACAGTTGGTGATAGAAAAACACATTCTGAGACTGAATAAAAAGAAAATATAGAAAACATTGCCTGTGCAAGAAGAAAACAAGATTAAAGGAGCAAATTTCAGTGTCTCCATTTACAACTGTCATTGACCGATAAAGGCCGTAAGTCTAGGAGTGCTGTGAATGGAGCTCCTTCCTCTTTTATTCATCTTTTTGAAAGAATCCAGCTACCCCTGATACATCTGTGAAAAATGGCATTCAACTATATAAAAAATGAAAGGAAGTCCTTATGTTTTTTAGAATGAAACTAGCCTTGTTTCTCAAAGGCTCTTTTCTTTTTTCATTAATTCATTATGACCTGACCAAATTATGATGGAAAGTCTTACAATACACTATGTATGTTGAATGAGATTGTAAGAAAAAGAAAAATGCCACTTATTCCAAAATAAATAATCCTGTACTTAAGCAAATGGTATATTACCATGTTATATGGGATTTTAGACAAGCTAGAACTGATGTGTCTGAGTTTGTTTTAAAAGAATTCAACATATGTTAAACCTCTCTACAAGAATGATTTAATTATTAAGATATCGACTTCCAAGTTCAGAGATGCATGAAAACATATATTTGCATTCATTGGATTTTCTTTTAAGAGAGGAAGCCTAATGCTAGTTCAAAATACATATGACAAGTTTTCTATGGGACCAGTGAATGGGAGTTTTTACCTCCAGATTATTTGCCCTAAGATTATTAGATAATTAAAGTAATTAATCATGTACAATTATTATATATGCCATCTTATAATGTTTGTTGATAAGTAAACAAATAAATAAATATATAAAATATACCTATCCCCACTCCCCACTATATTCAGAGGGTTATAGCAGAATCATGGAACTCTCAAGCTAATGTCATTACTATATTCTCTCAGGCTTTAAAATAACTCTTCCTTTTCCTTGCACACACACCCACATACACACACACTCACACATACACATGCACATGCACGCATTTTAGACCTCTTTCCTTTATATCTAAACATTTGTGGGCTAAGCCAAACCACTATATGTCCTATACTACCAAAAATTAAAAAATTCTCCTTTGGGGAATTGTTAATTTTCATGTATCAATGAAACATTTATTTAGTGCCTTTAATCAGTTCTGTAGAAGAATCAAAGTATCATAAAGTAGGATTAAAGAGTTAAAAGGCTTTGCACTCAAGTTTGACAGAAATTTCACATAGTCAAGGGAAATGTAATATATGAGTAATGATATAAATGACAACTTTGGATGTGGGAATGTCAAAAAGTTTAAACAACAGAGATAATAGACATGGGTTTAAATCCTGACCTGGACACTAGTTGGCCAGTGTTCTCTATTTTTTCTGATATACAAAATGAGGATACTAGCAACTATGTACCATGGTCTGTGTGAAGACTGGAAACAAGACGTGTTAAAGGCCTAACATTGGACCAAGTAAATACACTGGAATCAGCAGATAAGTTTTATTAATACTATTATCAGTGATATGTCATGGCATTAATAGTTATAATCACATTTGGTTGTGATCTTTTCTCCCTTCAGCATCCTCCACCCCCTAAACTTTGTTTATACTTCTCTCATGACCTCTGCCTTGATTACTGAATTCCCTGCTATTAGTTGGTGAACTGTGTGAGGGTGAGTATAATGATTTGCTCATGTTCATGTCCTCCAAAGTAGGACTTCTCCAACTTTAATCACCTAGGGACCTTTTTACAGTGAAGATTCGATTCTAGCTCAGCAGGTCTAGATGAGGTTCCGAGATCGTGCATTTTCATCTATGTTTCCGGTTCCTCTGAGCACACTTGAGAACCAAGGCCCTGCAGCACTTAGCATGGTACCTTGCATTTGTAAGATATTCAATAATATTTCTTAAATTAAAAATACAACATGAAACACATGATGTAAATTGTAAAATTGATGACAGAATCAATATTTTAATATATTCAGAGAGAGGAGCAACAGAAAGCTCTATGCTATGAGCATTTGCCCAGGTCCTGAAGAATTAAAAAAATGTGAATGTGAATGGTTGAAGTGGAGGGAGAGCAATTCTAAACTTGTAAAAGAATTTAAGCCAAATTATGGATGGAAAAAAGTACAAGGATTGTTTGGGGATTAGCACAGCCGGTGTGCCTAAACCACGGTATTTATGTCAGATTAAAAATAAGCTTGAAAATTTTGGTTGATGCCAATGTTTGTCTGACAAGCAATGAGCAAATGTAAAAAGTTTTTATAGAGTTTGTAAACTGATTATTATGTGTCTGGAAAAGTTATTCTGAATGGTGGTGTATAAAATGGTTGATGGGGAAGAGAAAAATGGAAGATAGGTGGTCCAAAAGTCCTAACGTTAGCTTCTAACTGTATATTCAATTAAGCTTCCAGAATCTGACACCAAATATAAGGCATCCTTATATATTCCTCCCTTTGTTATATTAGATCACATTCTAAGTAGGCCTGAAAACAATTAAACAGAAATATCAGTATATTTTGGTCTCAAGATAAATTTGTTCATAGATTCTTCTACCAATAGAGCATATTAATATGGTGTAGCTTTCTTTGATTTAGCCATCTCCAGACTTTTCAGATCTCTAGCAACTTTACTTACTGCATTCTTTTGGAAGATGCATATTTAGCACATATTGTAATTATTTTTTGTATCTAATAATATTGCAATTAAACTATTAATACATGAAATTATTAACAACCCATGGTGTGGGGGAAGATAAAAGTAAAACAATCAGGTATCTTCCATAATAAATAAAAATGTAAAAATAGAATATGGCATTGTCTAATAATATAATGAATGATAGAGCAAATAGTAATGTTTTTAGAAAGCAGTTTTGATTGCATTTTAAAAGAATTGACACAAATTTGATCATAAATTTATGAAGTTCACAGCTGAGAAAGATCACTCGCTATTGACTATCTCAAGGTTTCTAATTGCGATTTTTTCTTATTATGTGATTCATTGCTGGGGGGGGGAAATAGAATGAGACTTGGCCCATATTGCATGGTATTAACATCTAACTATAGTATATAGCTGCCATAAAATTAACGGAGGAGTAGCCCTCATAAGTGATATCTAAGATCAAGTGATTTAATGTATTGCATCACTTAGAACCAATGAAGCAGAGTAAGTAATTGGCAGAAAATAATTTTAAAAACATAGTAAAATAGCAAAGCAAGGCAACTGCTATTAACAGAAAAATGTAATGATCTCATTAGACATTGCATGCAGTCTCCATTCCAATTTTCACATCCCTAGATTTTTCTCTAAGTTTTGCAAAAATATTACCTACTAACACATAATTTTACTTTAATTCAATGTGAAATAAGAATATTATTTTAGATCTTCATTATAGGTTTCATACTTATGTTGCAGTGTTTCTTATACAATATCCATTATTTCATTTGATTTCTTGCCCTTCCTTTTCTAATAGATTCAGTAATTCACTTAGTTCTAATAGGAAAATCCTAAGGTAAGGGTCCATTAATTCATATTGTAGATGTGGGAGAAAAATATTTATTTTACTTGTGGAAAATTCAGTAGAAATCATAGAAGAATTCAAAAGGTTATTGAAATAAGGCACATTTGGAAATGTTTCCCAGCTTTTTGAACTATAAAATATCCCTTAAAAATTCATGAGAATGACTTTCTTATGAGAAAGTTGAGGGAATCATGAATATGCCAGACAAAAAATAACAACAAAAATAAGAAATTTGAAAAACTTTTGATTCATTGGTGAAATGAATTTTATAGCTCACTATCACTAACTAGGATAAATTCTTGATATTTGTCCTAACTTTGCAAATTGAAAAAGTGAAGTTTTAAACTACCTTTATATAACTGCCTGGGGAGAAAGTAATTTTAAATATGTAGGGAAGGACGTATGAAAGGACAATGACATACTCTAAATTTTGTGACATTTTGCAATCTAAACAAGAACCTATTTTCAATTATTCTAACAATGTTTTACTACGCACAGCATTTGCTTTAAATTTAAGATTACTATTAAGAATGTGTGGTCTGCATTAATATTTAATCATTTACTTTTCTTGCATTTTCTGCTTTATTGCTTCATAAATAAATACTTTTTAAATTTGCCTGGTCCATTTTGTTTCTACATAGAAAACCAGACTGCAAGAAGAGTAAGTTAATGTTGTAGGTATTCGATATAAATATTTATTGAAAACCCATTTTGTCATTAAACATTCCAAACAAGAATACATACAAGAGAAGGCATAGCCTCTTCTTTGAAGTATCATATACTCTTTTGAAATGTAGAAATGATTCATGAAAGTAAATGTTAACTATCATTTAGTATTTTAGTATATATATTTCTAATGTAAAGTGGGATAAAAGAGTGATCATAGTTAGTTGATACTAACCAAGATGATTCCTGAGATTAATGAGTTTTGCAATGAGATCATGGATGTGTGGTTGTAATATAAGTACCACACTTAATCAACACTATTAATTCCACCAACAGTAACAAATATAGCACATCTCCAGATCAGTCCGCAATTAATGGCACCAATGTCTTCTGGAATATTAGAATTAATTCGAAAATAAATGTTGCAGTATTCTGCATTGCACATTAAGGTGCAATTATATTCAAGATTCAAATCTGATTTACTGTATGACCTTGGACAAAGCATTGCCTTTCTCTTCCTGTTTTTAGAAGGGAGATTATAGTTTCTGCCCTATAGAACACATAATGTTATTTGGAAGTTCAAATGAAGCTCATAGTAAATATGCTTTGAAAAGTGTAGTATGCTAAAGAAATACATCACTACAAAGAAATTCCTAAAGAAATCCTCATACCTGTTTTTTCACGATTCACTATGAAGTACACTAAGCAGTCTGGATCTCTTTAAATTTGTCTAATATTTTATCTAGAGTTAGTCAGCATCCACTCCCATTTTTGCACAGTACAATGTTCATCATACACCACAAGGCTATTATATTTTAATGTAACTTCAAATAAGTACTCAGTACAGCAGAAACCTAGATGAACCTGGAAATTGAATTCACCATTTCCACAAACCCTTATTAAGCATCTGTCATGGGTCCAGCATTGTGCCTGTCATAGGAATACAGAGAAGAAAGACTAATCTGCCCTTCAGGAGCTTTTCATCTAGCTGAAGAGAAAGGCAAATGAACATATAATAATATTCTATGTTCAATATTATCATTTTTAAAATGAATAAATGAGAAATGTTTATTCATTTTATCAAAGAGCCATTTGATTTAAAGGGTTACCATTGGATTCACAAAAAGAAGATACAATTAATTGTATGATTCCATTCAAATTGTTGATTTACATCAATTTTTCAAATAAATGCCAATTTTGAAAAGTAAAGTTCCTATTAAGTGTTACCCGCTATATTTTTCTGAGTCCTAAAAGAATTGTTTTTTGATTTAATTCATTTGTTGATGTCCTTCTAGCAGTCACATTTATAAGTTTTCTGGTGAGCTAGCCTCTTCTATTGAATTAAAATGATATGTTTTGGTCTACACCACAGTTTATGTCAAGAAGATTATGGCAATTGTCCAAAAGTTTAATCAAGATTTTTATGCTTATAGAATTGTATGTAGCATTTATAAGGATTATATATAGAATAAATAAATTATAAATATATAAATTCAGGTGTATTTATAATAGGTTATATATAATATTAGAACCATCTATTAACTTATTATAAATCAGGGATGAAACCATTAATTTATATGCAGACACGTAGTAATTATTATTGCCATCACCTTTTCTGGAGAGGCCTTAAGGAAACTAAAGTTAAGACATCAATTAATATATGATAATTAATAATTTTAAAAAAATCAAAAAACATATTGTTAGACCAGAAGGTTTAATATAAAAAAAATGCAGTGCTGGTTCCAAGAATCTTCAGCTGCAAGGAAATATAGCAGCCTTAAAAAAAAAAAATCTAAGAAGCACTGATGGCAATGAATATACAAAAATATTGAAAAGAGAAAAACCAGATTATAAGCACCAATGCGTTATAAAGAAATAAACAAAGTCTCAAAATAATTAAGAGAGATTTTGAATCAGTCTCCTCTTGTGAGTTAAGGACAATGAGCAGGAAGCTAAAGATATAAAAATCAAACACGACTACAAACCAAGCCCTTGCTATTTTCTGAGCACCCAGGTTACCTTTGAGGTGAAGCCTAGTTACTCTTAGAGTTACTGCATCAAACACAGATTGGGCAAATCAGTGTAGACATGGCACAGTCCAAGAATGAAGGGAATATGTTCATTACCAGACACTGAGGCAAAATTAGCTATTATGCTGCCAATCAACTGTAACCATCCTCACCGGAAATCTCCTCTGAGGTAATCCTAATTTTTCAATGATTGTTTCTCTATGTGAATAATTCAGGATTTGAAGGGAGGTTCAATATGTAATTGAATGAACTAAGAATGTTATTTATCTTGGCATATATGTGTCATAAATAAGAATACATTAATGAAATCAGAACTAACCATGTCCCTAGGTGGGGAAATTCTTTCCCTATGTACCTAGGAATTCTAGAGGCTATTGAAGGAGCACATCCCTTAAGCCCAAGTGCCCAGTTCCAGCTGCCACATAAATGGATAGCACCCCAAGAAACTTCAATAATTAAATCTATATTTACCACATTCTCCATAACATCCTTTGATGCAGCTTTTGTGAATTAATTCAATAAATTTTTACTGTGTTCCTACGTTGTGCTAGGTACAGCAGCTGGCGAGGATGCAGAGAGAAAGGTAAACTTATACACTGTCAATGGGACTGCAAACTAGGTACTGTTCTTAGGTACTAATGAAACCACAGTGCAAAAACAATGTCAGCCAGGCATGGGGGCTCACACCTCTAGTCCCAGCACTTTGGGAGGCCAAGGTAGGAGGACTATTCAAGCCTAAGAGTTCAAGGCTGTAGTGAGCAATGATCACACCACAGCACTCCAGTGTGGGCAACACAGCAAGACCCCACCTCTTAAAAAAAAAAGAAAAGACAAAACAAAGTAAAAAACACAAGGACTTACATTCTAGCTGGAAGATGAAGATGATAAAAAAATGATTAATAATATGATGAATGCTATTAAGAAAGAAGGAAAGGATAAGGGTATGCATGATACAAATTCTCATGGAAGAACTTTCTAACAAGGTGTCATTTCAAGAATGGCTTAAGAAAAACTAAAATAAAGAGCCATACGAGAATATTTGGGAAGAATTTTCAAAGCAGAAGAAACAAGTTCAAAAGCCCTGAAACAAGAAAACTACTCAGCCTATATGAATATCAGAAAGAAGGAGTAAGGGATGATTCTAAAGTTTTTAGTCCAAACAACTGAAATAATGGAGCTGTATTGGAACAGAGGGGTGGAAATTAAGAGTTTGATTTTGAACATGTAAAGTTTGAGATATCATTTTGGCATCTAAATGAAAATTTAAGTAGGTAGCTGAACATACGAGTCTGGAGTACAGGGGAGAAATTGAGGCTGGAGTCATAAATTTCAGAGTCATTGGTGTAGACATAATAATTAAAGACCAGGAATTGAGTGCACCAAAGGAAAGAAGTCCCAGGACTGACATTTACGGACAATAAATAAGATGAGCGTACAATCTTGTCCTTTCTCTCATTGAGGGATAAGTTCTCAAAAGACAGTAAACCAGTTGTCTTGCAGTGCTCAGCATCAAATCACGTGTAGGTAGGTAATTAGCAAGTCAGTTTCATAATGATGTTGCAGATCCAAACGTTATTGACCTGAGTACATTGAGGCAGTCACTCTTTGGCCAGTGCAAATTAATTAGCATTTTGGAATTGACCAAGGCACTGCAATATCCTAAAGAAAGAAATGCGAGAGAGAATCTTAGTGCACAGTGATTCGAAGAATCAAAGTTGCTGTTGCATTTCTTTAATGTGAAAAGTCTCCTCTTTTCCCCTCAAACTATTCAAAATTTGAGATGCCAATTTCCATTGCTATAGTTATAGAAATAAATAGCTATAATTAAACCAAGTCCATTGCTTCAGGCATGTATGGTAGGGAAACTGTCATACCAAAAAGCTTAGATCTTTTTATTTCATAACAACTTGTTATTAATTTTAATAAAGGAACTATTAGGAAAGCATAGCAAATAAAATATCCATATAATTCCAATAAAATTTCTTCTTATTGTCTGTATCATTAGGGAATTCCCAAACCGTTGGAAGAGTGACAGAATTGCAGTATCTTGCTTAAAGGCTATTGAGTCATATACTTTTCACAATACGGCTTTCTAGGATAAGTCACATGAGTTTTAAAACATCTAAGTTAAAGATTTGCATTTTCATTTGTTGTTGTGTTAATATGAAAATTATTCTTGCCAGAAGCAGACTACAACAATCTTTTAAAGAAGAAATTGAAATTAGGTATATGTGCCTGTTTATGTTATGAGAACAGTGCTAACTGCATCTGCTAACTAAATCTGTAAATTAGAAAATCTTTGGTTTAGTGATCACATCAGCCTTAAGGAACTGCAGTTTAAAAGAGATTAAATGTATTTCTAACAACTGCTTCCAAAGCTGTTGAAATAGCAAAGGAAATGAACACCTATTATTTTGAGAAATGTCTGAAAATTTTATCCAGGTAATATTTTGATCTTTTTTAGTCCATGTGGCATTAAATCGAACATAGCATATCAAAAAATAGTGCTTTTACAAGCTTAAATAATGTTATTACAATCTTTATCTACTGAGTCATTATCGTAATTATCAATCCAAATATTTTTCTGAGATGTCATTGTATTTATCCAGATCTAAAACATAAATTTACTGCATGAAGTGGCCCAGAGTTCAGATAGTCACAGAATTTCAATTTGAAGCTCACTGATCTTTAAAATCAAAATGAGTGTCTGAAGTTATTAAAACAATAATCTATTATAAAAATAAAGTTTTCGGAACTCATTGCTTTGTGAAGTCTTAAAATAAGGCAAATGTGAAAGACTACATTAAAATTCAAGTTTTTAAATGAGAATTTTTCACTTTTAGGAGGATACACAGAGAAATCAACAATAGAGTTTTCCTCTGGCGAGAAACAAAATTGCATATTCTATTTGATACAATGCTTTCTAAAACAGCATATTTAACTATTTTATAAAGTTAGGATTCTGTATAATATAGAAAAAGAATGAGTATTGTCTTAACTACATATTCTATTGCATAGATTTGCTTTTTTAATCCATAAATAGAAAAGGTGGAGAAGTAGTTTTATATATGTGCAATTTATTTTATCAGCTTGTAATAAGAGCATCAAGTACAAATAGTTCATTGTTCTCAATTTAACCTAGAAATGAGGAATTACAAATTCTCATACAAATGTACAAGTTCCATTTTGAAAAGTTCTTACTGAAGAATAACAAAGAAAGACTAAAATGATAAATACTCTAAGTGGAAAGGATTGTCCTCCATTTATACATGTATTTGGTATGTTGTGGCTTTGCATACTGAAATCATTTGGATACAATCTCAATTCATGATGTCAGGGCCCCCAACTCGATTTCAGGTTCTTGTCATTGCTCTAACTAAGACCTCAATTTCCTTGGAGGATAAATAGATTTCTATATATTTTTATAACCTCTCCAGGACATAACATGGTTTGTATATGATTAGAGAAGAGCAATTCCAGTAAATTGTATTCATATTGCTGCATCTGCTATTAAAGTTTCTTCATTTTCTATTTCAACAAAAAAGATGCTACAGAATATCTCATAATTCTGCAATTTGCTATCATTAGGATGTTATTTCAGCAGTATATATGCACACATGCTGAACAGTGGGAAACAAGGGCACAATTCCAGAAAATAAATAATTCTGTCTTACATTTGTATACACCTTGCATCTAAGAAATTGAAAGTAGTTAAAGTGAATGAATTTTTAAAGCCAGAGACAACAAACTGTAAATTATAGTTACTACTTTCTTCAGAGAGGTGAAGTACACAACTTAGAGAACAAGAAATGACTCTCTCTGGATTTATTTGGAGAATGAGGGAAACATCCTGAATATGTCTAGACCACTACGGATACATGGTGGTCTTCATTTTTCATAACAAGATGAGAAAAAAAGTTATACCTCTTCAAAATTGCACCATGTCTGTTTTAGTTTATTCATTTGATTTTACTAAATAATAATAACCATGACTTAGTTATTGCTCTTTAAATAATAGATACTATACGTGAATTTATGCACTAAACTCTCACAATGTCACAGGTGTTATTCACCATTTCACAGGTGAGGAAACAGCATGGAGAAGTTAGGCAGCTTGCTTCAGATCACACAGTGAAGAGCTGGGGTTAAAATCTTGTTCCTCTACCTTCAGAGGTAGCTTTTGAGCTTAAAAGGACTTCATGTTAGATGGGTCAACATCTACCTCACTGGCTGTATAGAGTTTATTTGCAAAGAGACAAGAAGAGTCTGGACTGGCCAGGACTCACGTTCTCTCGCTGAATTAAGGTGAATCTCCAATCTTGGCATAAGGAGAGGCTTTAAAACCTGTAGCAATTCTTCCTTTGTTGGTCTAGCTACAAGAGAAATAATTCCACTGTTAACAGCACATTTACAGGCTTGATTACTCATTGTTAATCACACATGTAAAATCTCGAATTATTGCCATTTCAAATATTGAGAGAAATGTCTGTTTTCCTTCTCAGAGGAAGGAACAATCCAGAGGAGGTAGGGCTAAAGATGGTCTGTCTTTCACCGGAGACTAATAGCCAATTTATTCCCTACTGCTTTTAAAACTGATTGCTCTTTCACTAGGGCTATTTAAAGGAGAACAGTGCTACTGGATATAAAGTTTCTATTTAGGCAAACTTGGCAGGTAGGTCTGAAGAGATTAGTCCATTTGAAGAGGCCATTTATCAATGCAGTGAAAATCACATTTCAATCATGGACTACAATATAGAGGCACAACCTGAATCTACAATGTATTTGTAGAGAAGGAAACCAAGTTTAAGACCAGCACTTAATGGGTGATCAAGAAGGAACAATGAACATTTGAAAGAAAAAAAGCATGCTATGTCCTGTGACAATAAAGAACAACCCATGTTGAACCATCCAGATAAAAATGAGAGCCAAATTGAAGCATATATTGATCAGAATTATCTCATTGACTTATCCCCACAAATCCTATTAGTGTTATTATTTCCCATTTTACAGACGAGGAAACTAGAGTTAAGAAAGGTTAGGTACTTTATCAAAATTATTTGCAAACTTTCTGTTTGGAAGATCTGTCCAGTTCATTCAGTGGGGTGTTGAAATCCCCTGTTATTATGGTGTTATTGTTTATCACGTCGTTTAGATCAGACAAAATTTGCTTTATGTAACTGGGTGCTCGTGTATTGGGTGCATAGATATTAAGAATTGTAAACTCTTCTTCTTGGATCTTCCCTTTCACCAATATATAGTGGACATCTTTGTCTTTTTTTACTTTTGCTAGTTTAAGGCTTATGTTATCTGAGAATAGTATAGCTACCCCTGCTTTCTTTTGACTTCCATTTGCCTGGATTATAGTTTTCCATCCCTTGACCTTTAGTCTGAAGGCATCTGTGTGGGTTAGATGTGTTTCCTGTAGGCAGCAGATACTAGGCTTGTGGATTTTTATCCACTCTGCCAGCCTGTATCTTTTCAGAGGAGAGTTCAGTCCATTCACATTTATTGAGAGGACTGAGATTTGTGGTAGATTTCCATTCATATTATTGGGTGAAATCCTGTTGTTTTGTTTTGCTCCTTGAGCCATCATGAAGTCCACGTTCTAGGCTTTAACTATTGATTGATTTTACTTTGAAGAGGGTCTATTATGCTGCTCAGTGTGTAATGCAGGCCTGAATACTTCTTGTAGGGCTGGTCTGGTCTTTGCAAAATCTATCAGTGATTGCTTGGATTTTATTACTCCCTCATAGATGAAGCTTAATATTGCTGGATAAAGAATTCTGGGTTGGGCATTATTCTGTTTTAGAAGATTAAGGATAGGGACCCAGTCCCTTCTGCCTTGTAGGGTTTCAGATGAGAAATCAGCAGGTAGCCTGATCGGCTTTCCTTTATAGCTTATTTGTTGCTTTCATCTCACTGTTCGAAGAATTGTTTCTTTTGTGTTTACTTTGGTCAGTCTAATAACTACATGACGTGGTGATTGCCTTTTCACATTGAGTCTCCCAGGAGTTCTGGCTGCTTCTTGTATCTGGATATCAAGATTTCTGGCCAGGCCTGGCATATTTTCCTCCAGTATTCCATGACATAAGTTTTCCAGCCCTTGAGCATCTTCTTCTTCTCTCTCTGGAAGACCGATGATCCTAAGATTCTTTACATAATCCCACATTTCTTGAAAGTTTTGGTCTTGTCTCTTGCTTCTGAGTTCTTTTTCTTCATCTGATTTGTTCAGCATGTAGACATTATCTTCAAGCTCTGAGATTCTTTCTTCTACATGATCCATTCTTTTCTTGAGGCTTTCCACTGTGTTTTGAAGTTCCCTGACTTTCTCCTTCATTGACAAGATTTCTGTTTGGTTTTTCCGTAGCATTTCAATTTCTTTGGAGAATTTTTCATTCATTTCCTGGATTGTTCTTGTAGTTTCTTTATGTTGGGATTCTTTTTTCTCTTCAATTCCGTTGAGTTTCCTTACAATCCATAATCGGAATTCTTCCTCTGTCAGTTTAATTGTATCATGTGCATTGGTATCAATTGATGGAGATTGAATGTTTTCTTTTGGAGGTGACTTTTCTCTCTGATCTTTCATGTTTCCTGTGTTCTTTTGCTGATTCTTTCTCATCAGGATACTTTGTCAAGGACTGGAGCTGCTGGGACTGGTTTATGGACTTAATTTTGGCACTCCAAAGGGATGGTCCTTGGCAGAGCTAAAGAGATGTGCTCTAGTCCTGTGTTGTCTTAGTGGGGTTTTAGCCTATTGGGTTATCTCTGGCCTGTTGTCTGCACCTTCTGCTTATGGAGATTAGTGAGTTTCTTCCCCTTGCTTAGATTCCCAGAAGTTGGATCAGTTTTGTGTGTGTGACTCAGCTATCGATTACTAGGTTGAGGTGGAAGGTGCTGAGTTTAGCTATGAGATTACTCTCTCTTTTGTTGCTTGTATTTTGCGTGGAGTAGTCAGTTGTCACGATATTCCAGAACCATTGTATTGAGCTCTAAACCCCAAAATGGGACATACAAGAGTCTGAGTCTCTGGGGAACGTTTTGCCACTCCCAAGGGATACTTGAGCCTTGTTACCACTTTAGATGTGGTGAGAAAAGCAGCAGGAATCGGCTTACCTATGACAGTATACTTCAGAAGTTGCTTGATCTGTAGCTAGGAGAGAGCTGCTAATATGTTATTCAGGGCTCATTAGGCACTCTTGTGGAGCAATGCCTGATGGGTGTGTCAATTGGTGCAATTCCTAAGGACTCTGGTCAAGATTTTCCTTCCCAGATCACAAGCCCCTAAGATGACAACAGCCTGGGCACCAAGGGCAAACTTTTGTGTTATGGTCTTATCAGATAATCAAAACTGATCAGCTGTACCACGTCAACAAACTGCACCCTTTTGCTTAGATCCAAGGACATACTGATTCAGGCTAGTCCTATGGGGAATGTATTTTTTCTCCTTTCTCTCTTCCTTCAGAGGTGGAATCTGACCTGGAGGGCTGTGGGAGGGGCGTTGGCTGAGAGTGCCACAAGGCCCGGCCAGGAAAACGTCTTCTCTCATTTCTTTCCTCCTCTGAGGGTGGGTTTTGCCCTGCCAGAGGGGGACATAACCCATCAGACTGGGGAAAGGGCATTTCCTGGGGCTACCTGGCATCTCAGCTCAGGAAGTGGCTACCCTTATTATTCCACCCCTTCAAGGGCAAGGTTGTCTAGTTGGTAATAAGTACACACACACATCAGGGCTGCTAGAGAAACCCTGCCTAAGGCCCCTGAGAGACCCAGACCAGAAAGCAGCCTGCCCCACTATTCCTCTCCAGCAGATGTGGGGTCAGTCCCTTTGGTACACAATATTGGTGGTCTGATCGCAGTCAAGGGCCATCCACCACCCCTGCTGGGTCACAGCCCAGAGAACAGCTTTCCTTGTTCCTCCGCACTACCAAAGGTGGGCAACTGTTTCTTTGGAAGGAGGCGCCGGTTACCAAGTCACAGCAAAAAGGAGGCTGCAGACCCAGCTGGGAAAACAGCCTCCTTCACTCTCTACTCGGCCCTTCCCATTGTGGAGTCTGTCTGTTTGGCCTGCAGCTCCAGCTACCAAGTCTCAGCAAAAAGGTGACCACGTGTCTCAGCTTGTAGAGTGGCCTCCTTGGTTACTAGATATTCTTAGGGGTGCATGTTGTCTCTTTGGTGCAAAGTAGCCCAGCTGTGAAGATGCAACAAACAGGCTGCTGCGATCATGGGTTTCAGATATTCACACACACACGTACACACTCACAGAAAAAGAGTAAAAAGGAAAAAGAAAAGAAAGAAAAAGAAAAAGAATAATAAAATACAAAAAAAAGAATGAAAATTAAGAAAAAATATATATAAAAGAAAAAATACAAAAAAATTAAAATATATATATATTTTAATATAGAGGCAGAGACAGTCCCTTTGGCATGAGGCATGGGGGAGGGTCGAGTCACCTGGGAGAGGGGGTGGTTATGTGGTTGCGAATCACGGCTCTACAGACGGTCTCCTTTAGTTCACCATCTTTTTGGCCCACAGCGCCGGCTGCTGAATGGAACAGGGCCTCCCAAGACCGCCTGGTAACTCAGCAGAAATATTGATCTTTCTCCCTTTTCCGCCCTTTGGAAGGCAGAGCTTGAGTCACCGGCTGGGACAGACTGTCCGCACATTTGGGAGAAAAAGTGGCTTCTCGCGTTACTCTCCTCCTCAAAGGGCGTGATCAGCTCTGTCGCCGAGGCAGCTGCAATGACTCAGAGCGTTGCCTGGGTAACAAGCCCCAGTAGCATTAGGCTTTGGACTCCCAAAATGGTGGCTGCCCACCCACTGAGAGTCAGCGCTGGAGATGACTGCACCCAGCGCGCGCATAGGGAGCTAGGGTTTGTCACTGCTGTTTCCCAGAGCTGTCTCCCAGCGCCACCCGTTGAGCCCACTGCTTCCCTAACACACTGAGACTCGCTAGATCAGCAGGAGGACTCTGTGCTCTGTCCCTCCCAATGCCAGCCGAATTTTTGGCGATTTCCATGGGCAGAGCCTCCTTTATGATGTTCCCCTCCCCCGATCTGGTCCTGGCAGTCTCCTATGGCTAGAAGCCTGTCTCCAAACTTTCTCCTGTAGGCTTGGAAAGTGTCCCATCCAGGAAGCGCCTGCTCAGGTCAGTCCTTCCCCACCCGATGCAGACCTAGCACTGCGCATCAGCGAGTTCAAAATGGTCCCTGCTCCTGTCTCCACTCCCCACCGCTTGTCGGCCAGTGCTACCACTTCGCACTGACTTCAGGCGCTTCCCTGCCTGCGTGGGTGTGAAGGTTGGTGGAGGAAGAGTCGCCTTCCTGTGGGTCAGATCACACTGCCCCAGCCAGCCCGCCAACGGGCACGGCCATCCCACGCTGCACTCCCCACTGTTTATCCCGCACTCTCTGGTATTTGCGGCCGATTTTCTAGTTCACCTTTTTTTTCTGCAGGGACATTGCTTTTCTGCAGATTCACGGAGCTGACCTTGTGGGAGAGCGCCTCACTAGCATGTGGCTGTCTGCGTTCTTCACCTCCTACTCTGGGGGCAGAGAGCCAGGAGGTCACCCTAATCTGCCATTTTATCTATTAAAAAAAAAAAGAATTTTAATTTCTATGAGGACTCCTGACTCTACATCATCCCCTAAACTGAGATTTTTTTTTTTTTTGCCTTTTATTTAATTGCTCCTTTACTCAATCACAATACCTGGATGCTCCGCATACTTTACATACAGCAGATGCCTGCGCACGTTCAGACAATTCACTTGTAACCACAGAATGTTGGAAGTGGCAAAGGCCTTGGAGATGATGTAACCCCATTTCTCTCACTTTAGAGATAAGGCACGTAAAAGCAGAGAAAGGTTCAATGGCTCATTTATGGTCTCACAGGAAAAGAATGTCAGGGTAGGAACTAGGAACTGACTCTTTGGCTCCAAGTCCAGGGTCTCCCAGAGACACTGCGCGGGAGGGGCAAGTCCACTGCAGGCTGAGAGCCCGGGCCCACTGATGGTCTCACCGACTTCCCTTCGCCAGTCATTGCCCCAGCGCTGCCCAGCGCCCATCCACCAAGCAGGTGGAGTGTGACCCCGGCGAAGAGACATTTCCCAACCCATCACGACTTACGCAACACCTGTGCTAAATCACCCTGAGTGGCTGCCCTGTGAAAATCCCAGCAAGTGTCCAACAGCCCTTGAAGTTTCCCATTTCTGACTTGGAGTGAGAGTGAAGTGTAGCAGACAAGCTACCCATTACAGGGCCCAGGAAGACACGGTTCCAGACCCTTCTGGTGCTGCCAGGATTTTGAGGTCTACCCTCACCTCTCTGCCTTTGTTCTTAAATACACTATTTTGCCTCCAGCAAGATGTTCGATACGCATGCTCTGTACTGGCTGAACCTGATTTGACATAGTTGTCCTTCAGTGGTGACTTGGTTAGCAGTAATGCTCGCTGCCCAAGCGCGTTTACTTGTATCCCATAATCATTCCACTTTAGGTTTACCTGCCTCTGTGAAACAGACTCATTATTAAAAGGCATGTAAATCTCATTGTTTTAACTTGAATTGTATTTTAAATACTCTTAAGATCATGTGATTTAGAAGGATCTTCTGATAAATAATGTTTAAATGCAATCTAAATCCACACTGTCCAATATGGTACCCACTAGCCACAGGTGACTATCGAGCACTTGAAATGCAGCTTGTCCCAATAGAGATGTTTTAGAATAAAATATATGCCAGAAAGTTTTCAAAATATCTCATGAATAATTTTCATGTTGATTACATGTTAAATAATATTCTAATATACCAAAATAAATAAAATATATTACTAAAATGAATTTTCCTTGTTTCTTTTTACTTTTTTAGAATAGCTACTAGAATATTTAAAATTTTATATGTGGTTTGCATCATATTTTGGCAGCACTGGTAGAGATAATCAGTTTTATAACCTGGGATTTTTTCCAACTAGTTCTCTTAAGGGGAAACTCATCTATTCTAAGACCATAGCCATAACTTGTAATCGTGGGTGAAAGTGAGGCTTTTGAAGGGACTACTTAATTTAACATTTGATCAATTGAGTGTTTATTTATTCAGGATGCAGTGCTCTACGGATTGACTCTTGACCCCAGGGAGTTCACAGTCAAGAAGATGAATTAGGCGATCATGCATATGATTAATTAAAAATGTCAGCCTTCTCTACTGACCCTAGACCTGAAAAGAAGCAGTTCGAATGTGTAAAAACCTGTTCTAGGGAGACATATTCCAAAACTTCCAAGTTCAGATCACAGGTGTCTACGTGAGGTCTTGAAGGTACACAGAAATTGCTGTGGAATTTATAGTCTCCTAAGTCAAAAACAAAAATGAAGGTGTAAAAGATTCTTTTAAAATTGTATTTTCATGACTTTTTTTAAGAGAGGAAGAAGCCAGCCTCTTTTATTGTCATGTGACTTATATGGGGCCCAGGGACAGATTGTTCCATTGACCTCTCACTTCACTAAGTCCATGCTAAAGAGTGTATGCGAGTAAATGGAATTCAAGCATGCAGTCACGAAGGCCTGTGGTTATTAATCTAACCTTCTAAAGATTGGCAAGTTTTTAAAAGTTAAGCACTTGGTTTCTATCCCTATGTAGCTAAAGGCTGAGGTGGAGTAATACTGTGTACACACACTCCCCACTGGCTTAGGTCCCTGGAAGCCAAGTTCATGCTACATGGTCCCTCTCCTGGACTGCAGCTGATTGACCTGAGCTGAGCCAATGAGATGACTTTTTTTTTTAATTCTGTTTGGCACTGGAGCAATGGACAGCCTGACCTAACTGCATACAGAGGGGATAAGCAAACTACTCAAGATTGGGGCATAGGAAAGGAAGCCAGTGTGTCAAGACTGAGAGGCACAGGGAATAAACAGAGATAAGGGTGTATATGGTGTTTAGAGACACAGAGGCCCTCCCAAACTTTCAACTGAATCCTTCGTGAGACCCAGCTGACCTCTCAGCTCTTACATTCCTGGGGATACCCTGTTTTCTTAGGCTAAATTTCCCTTTTTGTCTACATTGTTCTGAAGTGGTTTCAATCTAGAGTCGTAATCAAGGTAGACAGGATGTGGAATGGACACTGGGTTTTCTACCTATATGGGCAGAGTATGAGGAAGCAGCTCAAGATGTTCAGCCCTGGATTCTCAGAAAGAAAGATAGATAGGTGGATGTTCCAACATCAGCTGTCTATCCTCGCAGATGGTGACTTCCACAGAGGGGCTCAGAAGTATGGACATGAGCCATGTTCCATTCATCACGGGTGACGTGTTCAACTTGGCACTAAGTCCTTGACTCGTGCTAGGATCCCTTGTCAGAAATAATAAGTCTCATGAGCCAGTTCAGATGGTGTGTCCTCCCCAAGGATGCCCTAGAGCATGTGAGCTGGATTAATCTGATGCCCCTGATCTTCCCACAGCCTTTCCTTTGTGCCTACGCTCCAAACCTTACCTGGGGGTTATTTACAGTGTCTGCAGAGTCTGGAGACCTTTGTTTTTATGGATTAAAGAGGGCCTTGATGGCATGATACATACTTAAGGCTGTTTCCAGACTTTATGGAATCCTGTGTCTTTATTCCTTATGAGATCAAGAGCTCCTTAAGGGCAGAGAGCACATTTTATACATCTTTCTATATTTCCCCTCACATGTTCAATAGCTACTCCTACAACACCTGGTAGTTACTCAATAAATCTTGGTTGCTTGCTGCACTGGACAAATTTTCTCCCAAAGACAGATCATTCTGTTCATCCTCTAGTTTCTAGCCCTCCTCCTGCTCTTGCTAGACTCTACTTTTCAGCTTTTTAGAGCTGAATGGGGTTTTTTTTTTGGCAAATTTTGTTTTGTAAAGGACCAGATAGCACATATATTATGCATTACTGGTCTCTATCACAATGATTCAACTCTGCCATCATAGTATGAAATCAGCCATAGACAATACTTAAATGAATGGGTGTGCTCCGATAAAAGTTTATTTACAAAAATAAGTGGGAGACTAGATTTGGCCCATGGGCTGTAATTTGAAAACTCTTGTTCTAGAGGAAAACAACACATTAAATTTTTAAATAACCAAGAAGTATCCAATGAAAATAAGTTTGTCTCTCTTTCAGCCCAGACCCAGTCATTAAAGATAGCCATTGCAAACAGGTTTTTATGTATACCACCAGAAATTTCCCATATATGCATGTGCATAAACATTTATGCACATATTTATGTCAATTTTAAACACTCATGGTACATACTATACAATATTCTATACCTTGAATTCATCAGATAATGATACACCTTAGAGATTTTTCTATATTATAGTATAAATAGTCTATCTCATTCTTTCAAATAACTGCATGATCTTTCACTGTATATACATATCATACTCTATTTAACCAGTACAAATATTTAGGTCCTTGGAGATTTTGTTTTTTCAATATAAACAGTGCTGCGATGAACACCTTTGAACACATGTACAAATACATGTGTTGGGTAAATTTTTGGAATGGGAACTTCTTGGGTTAAATGGCACATAATTTTGACATATATTGCTAAATTGCCCACCAGAGAGGGCTTACAATTTATGTTCTCATCAACATGTGTATGGAAGAAGAAAAGCATTTTACTTAAGGTGCATGTATCTGTGCCAGATGAAGAGGTAGTTTTATAGAGTATAAATAACCTATAGAAAAATCACTGCAAGGCTACATTAAATAAAAAGCAGCTGAATTTAGTGTAACTGCTTCACTCATCTCTTAAATTTTACAACAAGGAATTTAAAACTATACGATAAATACCATTAAAACAAATACCCTTTTATTTAAGGGAAGATTTAAGCCAGTTTTAAGTTGCAGGGGCAGAATGATCTAGGCAGAGGGAAAGGCCAGAACAAAGGCCCCACATGGGAAAGAATTCAGCACATTCAAGACACAGAAAGAGGCCAATGTGGCTGGAATATGGTAAGCCCTTTCCTTGAAGAGCTGTCCTGCTCCTTTTAGATAGTTAGTGCCTCATTGTAATTGGGAAAAATGCACTTGCTTATGTTGGCACGAGGCCTGTGTCAATTGTAGTTTCATGATTCCTAAGGCCTAATTATCGTTAATAAACTTGGCTCGGATTTCAAACACAAATGAAAACCCAGCGCCACTCTGTTCTCATTTAAAGCAGACATCCACTGCTTATTCCACTCTTCACGACTAAATGAGCCCAAATGAAGTGAAGCAAAACTAACAATGCTAATGGCCACAAGAGGCTATAGACAAGGCTGCCATCACCAGGTTCAAGACCCAGAGAAGCAACCGCAGATTTTCAGATTGGTCAATCCTGTGGTTTCACTCTTTCAAGTCGACTTTCAAATTTTGTGGAAGGGATCTGTGTCTCAATGAAGCAGAGCTCACCCCCTGAGGTACAAACTGATCTAAGCGGTTCCCAGAAGAAGCGATATTGCAGGTTGGGCTGGAGTTTGAGGACTGTAGCCAATGTGGCTGCCTTTAAACACAGCATGACTTTTTCTCCCAGTAATTATTTTAATAGTTTACCATTTTGATCTTGGGAAAGAAGACACAGTTCACCTGGCAGCTCCCTGCTTATTATTCTGTGACCTTGGATAGATTATCTAGCTTCTGTCTGCCTCAGGTTTATTTATGAGATGATGATGGTAATAGCTAATCAAGCACAGGTTGCTATGAGGGTTAAATAAGATGATACGATTCTAAGTCTTGTATAAACCATGAAGGGCCACTTGTCTGTGAGGTGCCCTAATTATTAAAGATGTCAAGCTTCCCCACCCCCAACTGGATTGTTCTCTGTGCCTGCTGGGCAGGAGATCCGGAATATAATATTTTGATACATAAATATAACATTTTAAAATAAACTTGACATGTGTTATTATTATCCAGGTGATAACACCATTTTATGACGATTAATTAATAAATTCTCTGAAGACTCCTTGGGGCAAATCATCGCCTTGTCTTCCTCATGATTTTTCTGTGGGCGTCTGTGGAAACACAGTGCAGAGTTTTCCTCCCGAAATATTCCCATATGGAAATTCTGATTCCATTCTATTATACCTCAGCCATAAGGAGTCTAAAATACACAAAGCACAGCATTTATCTCTGAGCTATATTTATATTTTATTTATGTGATGATCTAATGTCTGAGCTCAAAATAAATATTTTAGAAATCTCCTCAATGTCTCAAAATTCCTTAATTGATCCTTCTCTCTGCCCAGCTCTTTCTTCAGTGTTAAACTTTTCACATCTGAGTTATAATCAGCAGCATGTGCGCGCGCGCGCACACACACACACACACACATACACCCCCTACCCCCACCCCCAAACACACTCACCAAGTTGAGGGCGTTTGCTTTCACAAACTCAAATGTTCAGTCTTAACAGCACCCAGGCTGCTGCCGGGATTCAGAAGTCGTGATTTAGAGTCACTCATGCTGTTGGTAGCACCACTGGGAATAAATTGCATCCCCTGGCCTTTGGCTTCCAGATTCATAAAACTGCAAAGAACCATATCCATTTCCTTCGTTGGCTTGCTCTGGGAAACTAATACCAGTGTTGCCAGCCAATTCAAAAATGCACGACATAAATGTCGAAATCCCATTCTAAATGATGTTTTTTTGGTAGAAATTGTTTTTCCTGAGCTGATTTTAATCACATGCATCGCATAGCCAGCCATCTGGCTAACCATGCTAGCGTAAGCAAAGAGAACTAGACGCAATATTTAGATTTATCAATAAGTAAATGTAAGACTGATGACGTTTCACATGATGTAAGGATTTTATACTTTGTTAGAAGATCTGTCATAGGATTCCTGTAGTGAGCTTTCCTGGACTACTTGAAATGTGATCCAATTTATGAAAAATCAATTCCCAGGTTAATTTTTGAGAATATATTTATTTCATAAGGCATTAGACCTTAGAAATTGTGCCTCCTGATTTTTTTCAAACAAAGTTTGCATGTCTGGACATGTCAGAGCTGGAGTTTGAGGAGGTTCTATTGTGTACTCAGGAGATATCAGATACACCTGTTGGATGATTGAGTGATTGGAAAAACAAGCGGCTGGTTAGATGGGCAGGTGAGTAA
Source organism: Propithecus perrieri (assembly GCA_963574695.1). Taxonomy (NCBI): domain Eukaryota; kingdom Metazoa; phylum Chordata; class Mammalia; order Primates; family Indriidae; genus Propithecus; species Propithecus perrieri. The sequence goes on from CAUYRB010076579.1 coordinate 40,565, forward strand.
ACAGGTGAATGAATGAAATTAGCAAGTGAAATAAATGAATTGGTCCTTTGAAAGAAGATTTTCTGAATTGTCAGGAGGGAAAGGGGGTGTTTTCCATCTATGAGCTCATTCATGCCTTAGTGAGGCCCTTAGCTAGTCCACCATTGCATTCCAAAATGGAGTCAAAGGAACATTCCTCAAAGGTCAATATACCTGGGTGGAGGGATGACTATCATGGTGAAAAATTTATATATTTACTCCAGAGTAGGTTAAATTTAGAAGTGACCTCCATCAAAACTACCTAAGCCAAAGTTACTGATGGCCTCCACTACACTGTTAAATTTGATGGTCATTCTGAGGGCCCACACTGTTTCCCCACCAGCAACATTTGGTGTAGATGATCCCTTGAACCTTCTTGATACACTTTACTCCCTTGGCTTCCAGAACTCCTCATTCTTATGATTTCATGGACAGGTTTGCTGCCAGGAGCCCCCATCAGCAGAGGCCCGTGCTTCCACTCCAGCCCCCTTAGACCACTTCCTGGCCCCAGACACCCTTTGCAATTCCCAACTGGGGTGTCTTTGCTTCCACTGGTGGTTCTGTCCAGAGTGCCTTCTATATCCACTCCCTTCTTAGGGAAACTCTATTCATTCTTTGAGACCTGCAATTACTAGTTCCTTATCCCAGAGCCATTTAGGAATCCTCTTCCCATCCTCTGATCTCTCTCCTCCACTTGGTTTCCCCCTCCATGGGGTAGACAGACGCAATAATAGGAGTGATCAGAACAGTTATAGGAGGGATGGGAGCAGTAACGGGAGTAATAAAAGGGGGAGGAAGAGAAGAAGACAGATTTATTGAACATTTACTATTACTAGACAATGGGCTAATTCCTTCACATTCATTATTTTACTGAGTCTTTACAAAGGCAGTTATTATCATTGCTTTATAGAGAAGGAACCTGAGGCTTTGAGAGTGTGTTTAAATTACCTGGGATCACTTGGCTGGTAAGTGGTGGAGGTGAGATTTGAAACCCGGGCCTAACTCTGTGTAGAGTTAAAATGCAAAACTACCACCCCCCACTGCCACATCACATTGCATTAGATTTGTTAGTGTGCCCATTTCTCCTTCCTCCTTCTGGAGGGCAAGGAGTCACTCTGATAGTTCTAATGCTTGTACTGGGTATTTAGTGTATGTTTGTTAACTGAATAAAAGAAATTGGCATATTTCCTAGAGCAAGCATGGACTTGTGATGATCTCTGCTGGGCCTTTGTGCACAACTTGGCAGTGGCCAGTGAAAGTCAGCTGGGCTCTGATATACCTGGACCTGCCAACCCCAAATGGGGATGGGAGTCACGTGGAAATCATTCAGTGTGAAATCAGACTGGCTTCTGGGTGAAGAAGCCCTCTGTCCTGGGTATTTCACGATTTCTTAGCCATACTTCTGATTGCCTGATATACTTAGTTAGATATTTACATAGCAGAGCTTACTCCAGCAGAGAAAGAGTGAGTGTGACCTTTCTGTGGCAAGAAGGTGAGCTTATTGAAACAGACCCCAGTCATATTTGATCTCAGTGGCTCTTTCACCTCCTGGCGGAAGCTTGAAAAATCTTATTTACTCAAGATGAACCCTGGCCTTCACTTTACTCTCAGTGAATAGCCAGAAATAGTTCAATCCTCACACACCATCTTTCTTGACTTGTCCTCATCGAAGTCAGCTCAAGACTGCCACCCTCATCTTTTCACTGCATTTATTGGTGCTAGACACTCCCTCAGACCTCCCTCTATCTTAATAGTCAAGACATGTATGCACCCTTGTCACACTGTAAATGAGGATGACACCAATAAGAACAACATGCGTTTGTATAGTGCCTTGTGACTTACCAGATGTCTTTCTACCTCATTGCACTTTTCTCAAATGGGTGTACCATGTTTTCTCTTGGAGCAAAGCTCTTAATTCAGCTTAGTTGTTTCAAAGTTAGAGGGTGAGAAGCATGCCCAGCACAAGGGCTGCAGAGATGACTGGGAGAGCATCCCTGCTCCCCATGCCCTGGCTGTGTAGGTGAGATAAAAATAAATAAACAAACAATTGTAGATGCTGAGGGAAGCGCTGTTTAGAAAGGTAAGCATGAGTATACGGGGATGGGAACACCTCACCACTAGGGTTGACCAGGAAGATGTGAACAGTGAAGAAGGAGTGTTCCAGATGGGAATACCAGGAAGGGGTACCTTTTTCATTACAGCAAATACATATTGAACGCCTACCACATTCCAGGCATGGGGGATATGACAGTGGGTGTGACATTGTCCTCCCTCTCCAGGAGCTTACAGTCTAGTGGGCAAAAGACTAGCAAACAGGTCAACCTAGTAGGAGCTTCAGAAAGCTGTGATCTTTTGAGACTTGCGCCACTGAATTATAATACCTTTTACTCCACACCCACCTTGTCACTGCCATATACTTATCTTCTGGTCCTTCCTTCTCACCTGTGAGAGATTTGGGCATCAGACTCATGGACATCTACTTTGTGCCAGCCCCTGCCTCTTATGTGGGCAACCCAGCTGTGTCCCTGCTTCTCGTGTTCTAACAGTTCATCGCCAATGAGACCTTCTTCTATTTGTCATCTGTCACCTACGGGCAGGTCACAACTTGGACTCTGTGATCACTCAAAACTTCTCCATGGCCATTAGCCTCAATTTCAGCCTTGGGTTCTGACTATGGACTCTTTTCCTTCCTGATGTTTTCTTTGACTATCCTCTAAAATGCTTTATTGACTTTCCAGGGCCCTCCGGTCTTGTGTGCAGAAGTGGTATATATTCTGCCTTTCCAGCTACTCAAGGACAAATGGTGTTGCCTCCATTTCCTGCCAAAGTACCTAATATAATGTGCGCTCAATAGAAATCCATCCACCCTCCATAGATGTTTATGGAGCACCTGCTAAATGCCAGCACAGTGGTGGGCCTGACAGTCAGAGCCCCAGGGCCAGACCTTCCAGCCTGCTGGTAACTAAACATCTGGATCCACTATCCAAAGGTCATCTCTAAACACACTCATTAATAAGAAACTATTCTTGTGTTGGGAGTTTAAACCATTTGCTTTCTAGTTAATTCTCCCCAGGCTTCAGAGGAAGGGGAAAATCAGGGCCCATCCTGTTACAATTCTGCATTTGTTTCTTTTCTACTAAGAACCACTGGAATGAGCAAGCTGAGAAATGCCTTCGCAGGCTCCAGCTATTTTAGGTAGACCTTTCTTCCTCTGCTTACAGCAGTTTTCTATACTTGATGCTTTGCACAAAACTCAAATTCCCATTCTAATTAAAGGGCTTACCCAGCCTCCAGGGGATCTTTCAAATGATAAAGGAAGTCAAACGTATTTCTAAAGCTAGGCCAGGAAAGCCCAGCAGCTTTGAAAGCATAAGCACATGGCCTTTATAGTGACTGAGCAATATTAGGACACCAAATGATTATTCTAAAATTAGAGGAAAAATAGTACATTTTTATGTCATTCTTTAGAAGAATGATGAAGAAATGGGCCAGCATGTTAGTCTTTATCATCAGGATATTGCAGCAGCCAGAGCATTTTGTTAAGAATTTCAACCAGGCCATGTTGTGCCCCTATTCAAAACCCACACTGCTTCCCCCTTAGCTTCAGGATCAAATCCAGACTCTTGAAACAGGCTGACGAGGACCTGCGTGATGAGGCCCTTGCTCATTACACATCAGCCACTGTGGGAGTCTCCTGTTGTCTCGCATAAGGCCAAGCTTATTTTTGTCTTTAGGGCCTTTGAATTTGCTCTTCCCTGCTTGGAATCCTCTTTCCTCAGATCCTTCTCTTACTGGCTCCTTCTTGCCACTTGAGTCTCATCACCCAATGTAGTTACTTCCAGTCTCAGTCATTCTCCATGTGCCATCAGTTTCTTTGAATGCTTAGCATGTATCACACTTGAAATTGAAATTATTTTTTTTGCTTATCTATTTCAGTTATTTATTATCCCCTTCCCTCTTAGACTGTAAGCCCCTTGGAACAGAGATCTGGCTCATCTTGGCCATCACTGAGTAATCAGAGCCTAGAACAGTCCCTGGACATAGTTGACACTCGGTACATATTTCTGGAGTAAATGAGTTTGGAAAAGCTGAGTAATTTCTGCATCAAAAGCTCTTCCCAAGCCACAGCATTTAATCCATAGATAAATGTTGCTTATGGAGCAATTAATCAAAAACTTTGCTTATCATGCACCACCAATGGCAGGCCAATATGGAATGCTCACAACTCTAATGATCATTAGTCTTCCTAGGCACCATCCTAGACACTCTTTTGGCTTAGGCGATTATGGGGTGCAATTAGTCAGTGAGAACACCACCAGCTACCCTGCAATCTCCACTCACAAACGAGCACAGCACTGGCAGGGTTCCTGGGAGGGCAGAGGCTGGCGGGGCTCCTTCTCTTTGGGCTGCATACTGATCATTAGAAAATTGGGTAAATGAGGATGTTTTTTGTAGAAAACAGAGATGGTGATGAAGGGGCAATGGAAAATAATTTCACTGATGATAGACTGAAGAACTATTGATATTGGCAGAAAGAAAACAATATCTTTTCATAGTCCTCCATAGTTTGAAACATCAGTCTTTAGCCAAATGTCCAGGCAGATCATAATTTATATGGGCTTAGTTGTGCAACCCTAGAGGGAAACACATTGTATGAAGGCACACATGTGCATTTCAACCATGTATTCGAGGCACCACGCACATGTGCTGCATTTTTATGTGTACACTCCACATGGCTGCATACAGTTTACATTTTTTTTCAAATGTGCTACATGCAGTTTACATTTTTTTCCAGTGGCCAATGTAAACACACCTCAAACAATTATAAACGCTTGGATTAACATCAGCCAAGGTATCTTGAGCACATATAAATTTAAATGGCCCTGTTGATTACATTTCCACTTAGAGTTGGGAAGCTGACAAATAAAAGGTGGTCAGAATTCAGAAAAGTAAGATTTTTTTGGTCCCTAGAATTCAGTTGCAGTATCTGAAATATCTAAATTAAAACAATCATTGCTAGCATTTAGGGAGGACTTACTACATGTCAAGTACTTTGTATATTAATCCATGGTGTTGTTTTATCCTCACAATAACCTATGAAGGGTTTGATAGACGAGGGAGCAAAGCACAGATTCTGCCCAAGATCACACAGCTAGTGAGACAGGAGCTGGTTCCAGCCCAGTGGTCTGACTGTGGAGCCCACATTCTCAGTTACTTCTCCCAACTGCCTCCTCAAATCCTAGACCACCTTTTGTTACTTGTGGGTCCACAAACACATGCACATCCTCCTGTGTCCCAAAGTGTCACTATCGCCTTGTTCCCAATGCTAAAGCACCACCACTGTTAATACTTGTCTTTGTAAGAAGTCAGAGTGGATTACAGCTTGGCCCCATGATAACATAATTCTCAGCTTTAGGCAGGAAGGTAGACGTCCTGTAGAATGACAGCGTGCATTTTCCCATTCATTTCTTCATTCATTTCTTCAGTCAACAAATGCCTAATACATGCAACTTACTAAATGCTGAGGATGTAGAGGTAATGAAGCAAGTTTACATTCTAACATCCGTGTGAACCCAAGAATAAGTTAAAATATTAAGACAGTGATAAAAGGTATAAGGGGAGATGCATGGGACTTGGGCTTCCTGGTCCTGTCTGAGGGACACGGCAAACCTCCCTGAAGGTAGCGTGGGCACTAAGAGCGGAAAGCAAAGGTGGAGTGGAGGGTGGGGGAGGAGTGCTGCAGCCAGAGAGAACAGCTGGAGGAAACCGTAGGCAGTAGAAATCCCAGCCTGTTGCAGAGCCTGAAGGAAGGTGGGAGTGGCAAGAGTGTAAGGGGACAGGTCCAGAGAGGACAGGGCAAGGCTGGAAGAGACGCAGGCTGCTGGCCCTGCCAGTCCCACGTCCCAGCACTTTCCCTGCCTTAGCTCCTCCGAGGCTTCCAACTACCCCACAAGGTAGATGCTATTATGAGCCCCTTTTTTATAGATGAGAAACGTGTCACCCAAAGTGAGGAAGTCAATTTTGGTTTTGGTCACACAGCCAGTAAACAAAGGCTTCAAACCCAGATACTCCAGCTCTGAGCCTTCACTACTAACTACTGGGCTACACTGGCAGGACACAAGGAAGTCACAGGGAAGTTTGTCTCCGGAGCCTGGGCCTCCAACCACAGTCCTAGGCTGCCTCATGGCTAAGTCCAGGTGCCAGCTTGGGACCTGGCGCTCTTCAGAGGGGAGGGGACACACTGACTTTGCTAAGGGAGCCACACCTTTGCCAGGGCTGGAAAGACAAGCTGCTGACACAGGCCTGGAGAATGAGTGAGTGCAGAGGTCTTTATACTCTCCGCCCACCTTCTCACTCTGATGCTGGCGCCAGAGGAGTGTGAATCAGGCGTGAGCAATGTGACCGTTTCTTTCCCTGGTCCTCAGCATGTTCCCCTCTGGGCATTGAGCAGTTCTTGTTATCCAGTATTTCAAATGTCTTCTAGTTGGAAACCAAATTGAAACAGAAGAAATTTTCCAGAGACAAAAAAACCAATATGGTTCAACTGGGGAATTTTTTCCTCCAACAAGTGTGTGTTTTTTCCCTCTGTGGCCTGCCGACATTTCACTTCTATAACAAGGGAACCGGGTCCCTTCTTAGAGTGTGATACTTGAGATGCAGTGATCGCTGCCAGCCACCTTTGCCAAAGATATTCTGTTAGTCTTGGTTGTTTACCGGCTAAAGGAGAGCTCCCTTCATGGGCATCTGGCAAGGTACACGGGTAGAAAATAAACCCCCAAAATAGAGCATGCTACTTCTGCTGTCACCTGGCACTCAGAGCCTGACATGCAGGAAGCCCCTGGCATCAAATTTGGGCAAAGAGACTGGCATCCCGTCGGCCAGGGGCGGGGAGCCAATGCCTCCCTTTCATCACCATCTCATCCTTCTCTATTTATTTATTCATTTTTTTTTTTTTTGAACTAGCAGACCACCAAATGTACTTTCAGGCCAGTGCTTAAATTTCTTCTTTTGTTTTACAGATATCAAATAATATTTTTTATTGTAAGTAGCCTCTGCCCCTTCTGATGGCAAGCTTCCTCTCGCTACAGATAGATTCCTCAGAGCACCAGCCCAGGGTCCCATGCCAAGCCAAGCCTCCTTTTTGGCCCTTAGCAGAGAGATTCTTGATTTTTGCCTCCTGGACTTTGGATCGTCTAGTTGCCCTTGGCCTGGTGTTAGAAAACTCCACAGCGAGAAGGGTTTGTCTTTTCCTTTGCACCACTGAGCCCCCGCCTGGGCTAAAAAGGTGCTGAGTTACAGTATGTTTCTCTGCTGTGTGTTAGAGCAGGAGCCTTCGTCCTATCCTGTGGCGAGGGCTGTCGGTGGGGACCCTGAAGCCCCGGCTGCACATTTCTCCTGCCCGCTGAACTGACCGCACCCAGGAGCGCTATGCTCTCTGCTTCGGCAGTAAGACGGCTGCACCTTAAAGCTGACAGAGCTGAATTTTTATTTTTATTCCTTATGTGTTTTGTCCTCCTCCCAGATCTGCCCATTTCCTCTCTAGATACAAAAGGGTTAAGAGTGGGATGAGGGTTACCGACTGGGACAAAATGGCTTCAGTGTCCTCTCCCTCCCCTTCCAGCCTTCTGTGTGTCCCTGTTCTCCATAGGAATTTCCCAGAGGGGGCTGAGCATCCTACCGGAGTAAAGAGGGAAGAATTCCTATTTGACAATTGGCCCAGAGATTATGACAATCATAGGAAATGTTCCCCTGGGATTCTGAAACATGCATTCCCATAAACATCAAGCCCTGTCCAAATATAGGCTACCTTTTGGGTCAGGATATCCCCACTACTGTCTGGTTATTTGGATTTCAGCTGTGTTATAAATCTATCTAATTAGGTCATTTCACTTTCTCCTTCCACTGCTGGACCAAGGGAGTAAAGCAGATCTTGGAAGACATTTTACAAGTCTATGGTGAGTTTGATGCGGGGCCTAATCAGTTTAGGCTAATACTTAGTATAACTTAATAATGCAAATGCCACTTGCTCCCTGGGAGCTAGCTGAGTGCAGAGGTATCATTCTATCAAGGCGTGCACTTTTTGTGCTGAGACGTTTCCTGTCCTTTAATCCTAAGGGGCAGACATTACACTGGAGGGTAGCCATAATTAGTTATGAGGCTGAGTTTGGCCCTTGAATTGAGGAATCACACTCATAATTTTAAGTCATACTTACATGTGTGTGTTTGTAACTTTTAATTTAAAAAAAAAGCTAAATAAAGTGAAAAGAAAACCTGCAGAATGTGAGAAAATATTTACAAGCCATATATATGTCTGGTAAGGGTTTAATATGCAGAATATGTAAAGAACTCCTACAATTCAACAATAAAAAGATGCTCTAATTTAAAAATGAGCAAAAGACTTCTTCAAAGAAGATACACAAATGGCCAATAAACACATGAAAAGACAGCTCAACACCAGTAGCCATTAGGGAAATGCAAATGAAAACCATGATCAGATACCACTTCATACCTACTAGAATGGCTAAAATGAAAGACAGACAATAAGAAATGTTGACTAGAATATGGAGAAACTGGAACTCCTGTACATTGCTGGTGGGAATGTAAAATAGTGCAGCCACTGAGAAAAAAAATCTGGTGGAAAAAAAAAAAATCTGGTGGTTCTTTCAAAAGCTAAACAAAGAATTACCACGTGACCCAGTAATTTCATTCCTAGGTATGCATCCAAAATAACTAAAAGCAGAGACTCAAATGGATAGTTCATTGCAGCAGTATTCAGAATAGCCAAAAGGTGGAAACAACCCAAGTGTCCATCAACAGGGGAATGGATAAATAAAATGTGACATATATACACAACAGAATATTATTGAGCCATAAAAAGAAATGAAATTCTGAAACATGCTGTAACATGAATGGACCTTGAAAACATTATGCTAAATGAAATGCACCAGACACAAAAAGACAGATACTATATGATTCTACCTATATGAAATATCTAGAACAGGTAAATTCATAGAGATAGAAAATAAAATAGAGGTTACCAGGGGCTAAGGGGGAGGGGAAATGGGAGCTATTGCTTAACAGATACAGAGATTCTATTTGGGTTGATGAGAAAGTGATGACGGTTGTACAACATTTTGAATGTACCTAATGCCATTGAATTATACACTTAAAATGATTAAAATGGAAAATTTTGTTATATATATTGCTATAATAAAACACATGTACTCACCATTAAATTTGTAATAATCGATCAAAACTTATGTGCACGTATGGAAGTAACATTCATCAATGTCTGGCAGGTGGGGGGGGGCGGAGGGGATGGGTAAACTCACACCTAACCGGTGCGGTGTGCGCTCTCTGGGGGATGGGCACATTTGTAGCTCTGACTTGGGCATTGCAAAGGCAATTTATGTAACCAGAGTGTTGGTACCTCCATAATACTATGAAATTAAAATTAAAAAAACATAAAAAATATTATAAAAAATAAATCTAAATAAATATTTAGATTTATTTATTTATTTATTACAATCAAACTTCTCCAGTTTCTTTAGCTAAATAACAGAGTGAAAACTCAAAACCAAATTGGACTTTTGGTTCAGTGTTTCATCCATTACAACATTTAGCCTGATTTGTCAGTGTCCTCAAATTGTATATTCACTGATTTGTGCAAATCATCTCTCTTTCAATTCTTCCAATGTTTATAGAATGTCTAGTAAGTGCTCAGTGATCAAAAATTGGTGGTGAGGGGTGATGGAAAGAACACATTTCAACATGGAGTCTATGTCAGGTTCTGTACTCAAAGGCTTTTTACGGCTTGTGTGAATTAAGCTTCCTTTCAATGTTTGAATCATTACCATCCCCATTTTAGGGCTGAGGACCCAAGGCTATGAAGGTTCTGTGAACTTGCCCATGGTGCTGGTAGTAAGTAGCCCAACTGGGATTGGAACCTGGATCTTCCAGAATCAAAGACTTCCATGCCTCTTGATGGTTTTTCTCTCTTTTTCTCTCAAATTTCCTTGGAGTTTTGGCTCCCTTCATTGTCATCAGGAACCAGGGACAGTTTCAGAAGGGAAAAGAAGCCCCTTGATGGTGGCTCTGAAGCTCAGGGTCAACCAAGGTTGCCCATGTTCTGGGTGAGAGCAAGGGTAAGATCTTGTGGCAATTGCCCTGCAGCTGGCAGGGCTCTCCCATCCCCACCTGGGGTTTGTCTGCAAGGATGACAACTTGATGGTACCAGGCACAGCAAATAAAAAGGCAGCTGTAACAAGTGAGGGGAGCCATAGGCCCCCAAGGCCAGGATCCACACAAGCAGCAGGTGCGCCCTCTGCTTTGCACAGGTTGCCAGACTGGACAGCAGTAGGTTCTGCCAAAGGCTCAGCTCCGTGTGTTCATTAGTGGCACATTCCTGAGCCTCTGCAAGCTCCTTCAGGACTGGGAAATGATCAGGGGGACACAGAGAGGCCCTGCAGTCCAGATCCTGCCAATCACAGGCCTACTTTGCTACAGTGAGCAGGTAGGCTTAGGAGAACGGGAAGCAGGACAAGGTAGGGAACAGCAGAGGGGAGTCAGACTCCAGGAGCAAGCCTCTGCTTGGCATCTCCCCAGCTGCACCACCCTAGATTCCATCTCTCTACTGCTTCTGTTGAGTCTGCCTTGAAGAATTTCTGTTTTCCCCTATAAGCATAGAAGCCTTGTTCCTGCACTCATATGAACTTTATTATCTCTGCATTTGGGGAACCAGTATATTTCCAGATCAGCAAGAGGAGACGGGCAGCTCGGGAAATGAGTATTTCCACTTACCACTGAATTTTCAGTTCATTACAAAACAGTACGCTCTGCCTTCATTTACTCCATCGCATGAGGTCTTAATGCACCTCACACTCTAGCGCTCATTAATACTGCTAAGGAGCATTCGCAAAGTATTTAAAGTCGGCCCTCTCTCCCTTTCTCTCTGCTCATTCCCCATGGTGCAGTCCGGTTTCTGGGATGAAGCTGGATCAATAAACACGTTCTTTCTGTCTGTTGAGATTTTCTGTCTTCCAATTAGAAGGGAGCAGCAAAACATGCTGCTTTATTATATAGAGACAGCAGTCAATTTTGGCTCGATGCTGAATGGGAAATGCTGCTTTTTCAGATGTTTTGTAACAGAAACAAACAAAGCACCCACTTGGAAAGCAACAGGATTTTTCTTAGCCAAGCTACACACAAACCGGCTCTTTTCAGCAGCTCAAGGAAGAAGGAAGTAAGCAGGAATATGGCCCTGGGGGACTCAGCCAGCCACTGTCTCAGGCCTGAGTGTGTGATCCCCTGTGAAGCTGCAGCACAGAACCTGTCTGACGGTCTCCTGTCTCCTTCCCCACGTGGCCTGAATCCTTTGCCTTAGGGAGGCAAAGTGCCTACATGCATACACCACGGCAAGAGCTGCTCTTCACGAGCCTTTCCTCTGAAAACTGGGAGTCCTCTGAGGTCTTTACATTTTTGAAACCACACACAGGCCTTCTCATTTCCAAGCAGACACTGCTTTGGACGCTTTGGGACTAAAAGCTTTTCAACTAAAAGGTTGAAGGCAGGTTAGGAAATGTCTCACTTGTGGTTCGTTGCTAACAATAATACAGTAAGAGAGAGAATAGGGAGCCTCTCTATAGGGAGAGAACAGGGAAGGAGTGGGGAGAGGGAAAAAGAGAAGGGAGGAAAGCATGGGATGGCTGGAAGGAGGGAAGAAAAATCACACTGGACTGAGAGTCAGGAGACTTGGGTTTTACAGTTCTGCTAATTATAATTCAGTGACATAGGTCAAGACTTATTCTCTCCTTTTTTTGGATGAGAAATGATTTAAAACCTCACGAGTTTTTATCACATATATATAACATGAAGGTCAAATTAGAAGATGTGCATGAAGGCACTTTGTCACCAGTGTAACCCAGATAAAACTGGGCCACCTTGAGGCCAGTCACAGCACGAAGCTGTTTTGCATACACACATACACACAAATTTGACTCTAAAATGTCTTGAAAACAAAATACATATTTTACTGAATGCCTCTTCAAGAAGTAGCAAGGAGGATCTGCACTACACAAGATGGCAAACTGCTTAAAGAGCTTCATAGACATATCTCCCTTTCCCCAAAGTTCCTTTCTTCCTGATAACTCTCTCCTATCTCGCAGTTCAGCTCATACTGACCACATCTCTTACTGTCTCCTTCTCTTTAACCCCTTCCTCCAGCCTCCTAGAGTTTTCCCCCAGGCAGATTGATCGATGTGCTCACTTGTGTAGAGGGATCTATTTTCCCTTCTCTTACCTTCTTCAAGTCAGCCTTCCTACCCATCACTTGGATCTGTCCGACCAAGATCCAACAGCTGAGCAGCGTCTACATGGTAATCTCCTTAAAAGCTGGGAGCATGGAAAAATTGTAATCATATACTTTTTGTTGTTATTACGTGTTCCACCTTGAATAAGGGATTGTTATCTAACAAAATCTGATTAGAACAGTATATCTCAATAGCACAAAATCAGTACCACTGTGATCCAAGTTCAATAATTTATTGATAACCTATCATGTGTAAGACACTCTACAAGGAAAGTAATACAGCCTTAGAGGTAGATTTCTCACCTTGTCATAGCAAACCTAAATTAAAGGTGTCACCCTGGACCCTCAAGAAACAGATTTTACTTTAGGGTTCCCAGGAGTTTAAGCCTTACAAGTTGCTATGGCCTCACAATTCCATTAATATCACTCAGCAGGTAGGGGAATGAGACTAAGGACCATTAGGTGAACTTACCCACATCCCTATAGTAAGTGGCAGAGATGAGAGTTGAATCTAGATGTTAGCTTTCAAAGCCCTTAATGCTGTACTGGTATTTAAATTATAGCCCCCACTTCTTGTCTCTGTCTCTCTGTATCCACCTCTTCTAAGGACAGTCCCGTTTCTAGTCCTGTCTCCATTTCAGGGTAGAGCTTACATGCAGATGGATTTGGATTATGGAATGTGAATGGATGGGCTGCCATAGCCACAGTTTAGTTCCTTGTAACTTACAAAAACCCTTTAAATGACCGTAACTCATGTCTTTCCTTTGCATGAGGCAGGATCATAAAATACACAGAACTCTTGCCCAACATTTCCCAAAGCTATCACCAACTGATCATAGCAAGCTTTCCTGCCAAACCCAGGTGAGGCACTAGAATCCTTTTCATCAGAGTACTCTAGGGAGCCACTACTTATTTTATGAGATGGCAGCTGAGAAGAAACCTATTGGCCTGGAACTAAGACACTAACTCCCCAGTGAAAATACAAGTAAGTTACCTGGCAAGAAAAACTTATTTTGAAATGGTTGATGGCTCCCTCTGTTAGGCTTTCTTTTTTCCTTTGGCTTCTGAGACATCACATGCTCCTTGTTTTCTTCTCACTGTGTTTGTCTCTCTGCCTCAGATTTCCTTGCTTCCTCCTCCCTCCTCCTGGTCTCTCAGTGTTGGTACCTTGTGGTCCTGTTTTGCCCTTCCTTTACCTCTCTATCTAACTCCCCTCCATGATCTCACCAAGTCCCATACTTTAAATATCTACATGTCCATGGTTCCCACATCCTATATCTCCAAATCCCGATTTATCCCTTAAGCCCAGATTTGGAAGATCACAGGCATCTCAAATTTAATGACTAAGGGAAGACCTTTTAGTTTTCCTTCCCAACTTACTCTGCTGTGGTTCAAGCCAAATCTTCTCTCACTTAACCCTCACCACCATATCTATTAATAATAATTCAGAACAATTCCCACTGACCATATATATTCCATGACCTATTCCAAAAACATCATCTACTGTAATATCCTTTCCTTATTTCTTCAACCACTACTTTAGTCCAAATCAGGAATATCTTTCACCTGGACCCTAATTGGTCTTTTTACTAAAACTCTTGTCCCTCTCAGTCCAATCTTCATACATAAAGCAGCCAGAGTGGTCTTTTAAAAATGTAAAGTGAACACACTGACCTCATTTACAAAAACTACAGTGGTACCTCTTTATGTTTATAAATAATATAATAAAATATGAACTCCTTGCCCTGGCTTTTTGAAACTTATATTATCTATTTATTTCCTATACCTTCAACTTCACCTCTTATAAATCTGTCCCTTTCATATTATATTCTGACCACAATAAACTTCCTCTGTGACTTAGAAAAGCTAAGCTTGTTTCTGCCTCAGGGTGTTTGCACTGGCTGTTCCCTCCACCTGCAGTATTTCTCTCCCGGGTCTCCATAGAAAGGCTCCTTCTTGTCATTCGTATATCAGCTTTCGTGTTTCCTAAACTGAAAAGCTGTTCCTGACCACTCAGTCTAAAGTAGCCATGTGTATTAGTTTCCTGGCACTGCTATAACAAATTACCACAAGACAGGTGGCTCTAAAACCCAGAAATTTATTCTCTCACAGATCTGGAGGCTAGAAATCAGATATCAAGGCATCAACAGTGCCACACTCTTTTAGCATTTTGAATATTATCCCATTCCTTCCTGGCCTGCATGGTTTTTGTTAGGAAACTTTCTGATAGTCTAATAGAGAGTCCCTTATATGTGCCTTGATGCTTTCCTTTTGTAGCTTTTAGAATTCTCTATTTGTCTTTGACTTTCAACAGCTTAGTTATAAAATGTGCCTCAGAGAAGATCTTTTTGGGTTGAATCTAACTGGGAGCTATTGAGCTTCCTAGATCTAAATGTTCATATCTCTCCCAAGACTTGGAAAGTTTTTAGCAATTATTCTGTTAAATAGGCTTTCTGTGCCTTTCTCTATCTTGTCTCCCTCTGACAACCTTGTAATGTAAATATTTGTTCACTTAACGTTGTCCCGTAAGTCCCATAGTCTTTCTTCATTCTTTCTTACTCATATTTTTTTCTTTCTCTGACTAGATTATTTCAAAAGAACTATCTTTACATTCAGAAATTCTTTCTTCAGTTTGATTTAGTCTATTGTTGAAGCTTTCAATTGTAATTTTTACTTCATTCATTGAATTCTTCAGCTCTAAGATTTCTGTTTGGATCTTTTTTTATGATATCTATCTCTTTGTTGAACTTTTCATTCAGATCATGAATTGTTTTCCTGATTTCATTGTTTTGTTTATCTGCATTCTCTTGTATGTCTCTGAGTTTCCTTAAGATTATCATTTTGAATTCCTTTTCAGGCACATTTCAAAAATAATCTTTTCTTTGGGGTCTGTTTTGGGGGATATCTTGTGTTCTTTTGGGCATGTCATGTTTTCTTGCTTTCTCATGTTTCTTGTGTCTTTACATTGATATCTTCACATCTAGTGGAATAGTCACTTTTCCCAATTTTATGGAGTATCTTTCATAGGAGAGATGTTTTCCCATAGATGGGTCCCAGAGTGCCAATTGGGTGCAATAATTTGGTTCTAGTTAGTCTCAGTAGCTAGGCTCCATGCAGTTTCTTCAGCTATAATTATCACCAGCAATGTCACAATTGCTTCAGTGGCATAGACTGTGGGAATCTGTGATCGTAGTGGCATGATTTTGCAGGGAGTAGGGGTGCCAAGTTGGTTTTCGGACCTGGTAGATTCAAGCATGGTGGGCAGGCTGACTGTGTGGCTGTGCCTCTGGGAAGGAAGGGCTGCCACTAGCCTGGCTGTCAGGCTAGTGTGAGGGGGAACAGTGTGTGTGGTATATGTGGGCACAGTGGGTCAGCCAGACATGTGGCAATGTCTGTGGAAAGGTGAGGTCTTCACTGTACTGGCTATCAGTCTTGGCATGGGTGTGCATGGGCATGGCAGGTTGGCCAGCTGTGTGTCATGGGTGCCATGTGGGTTTGGATGCCAGGATCTCAGTCAATCTGTCAGACCTAGGCTCCACGTAGCCAGGATCATGGTGCTATAGGGACCAGTGTGAACATGGTAGAATGAAGGCAGGGCATCAAGGATGGAGAGAGACAGTGGCTACTGGCCTCCAGGGTGGGATGCACTTTAGCAGTAGGTCTGGTTTTAAAATGCTGTGATGTAGCAACTTAGGTCTTGGGGGTTGGGGGGGTACACAATGTGGGCTCCTACACTGAAGCAGGGCAGCTGTGTGAGTTCCTTGCAACTATTCAAACTGAATTCAGGGCCTGTGATGACTGGGGGACTTTCCTATATTAAGGACTGCTGGTGTCTGTAGTCACTATGAGTACCATTGGGGGCCTCCAGCTTATCTTTTTCCCATAAGAAGTTCCAAACTGTCTCCAAGCTGATCCTGGCAGGGGAGACAGTGTGGCAGAGACAAGGTGCTTTGCTCTTCTCCTTATGGTGCTATTTTGGGCTTCTGATTTTCCACAGGAGTATTGCTACTCCAGCATCCTTCCTCAGCCACTCCAGTTGAAATATAGTTGTTTAATCAATGTTTTGGTCCCTTTTTGCGGGGAGTATGGGTACCGGGCAACTCTAGTCTGACATTGTCTTGCTGACATCAGCACCCAGATCTGCTCTTCTCTTAAAAGGATGCACTTGATCACACTTAGGGTCTACCTGGATAATCCAGGATAATCTCCTTTCCTCAAGATTCTTAACTTACTTACATCTCATTGCCACATAAGGCAATATTCACTGGTTCCGGGTATTGGATATGAACTTGAACATATCCTTTTGGAGGCCACCATTCAGCTATACCATGCATGACGTATTGCCAGATTTTAACTCTGTTTATTACTAATTATTACTGTTCTCCCTTATTTCTATATCAATTTGTTAGTGTAATTCCTGTCGCTCCACTGGAACGTAACCACCATGAGAGCAGGAACTTGGGCTGCCTTTAAACTGCTGATATCAAGAACAGTGCCAAGCACAAAGTAGACTCCAAAAAATATATTTTTAAATGACTGAATTGAGGATTAAATTAAGCCAGTAGTTTTAATGCTTATTTATGTACTTGTTTATTTGTTCTACAAAACCCTTCGCTCAAACCTGGTGCAGCAGCCAGACAGGTAGACTGAGATTGGTCAGAAGCTGAATCTCTTGAGTTTAAAATAGGGGTAGGAAGCTGCGAGCTCCAGGTCTCAGGTCTCCTATTCCCAGTGAGCACCGGAGATTGGATGAATTGTCTGAAAAAATACTTTTGATGTCTTGGCTCAAATTAGTTGCTCATGAGAACTAGGGCAGGGAGGAAATTGGAGGAAATGGGGCACTGAATGGATAAATTTTGATAGGTGAGCTGCACAGGTAGTGGAGACAATGCAGGGGCATGCCATGCCTGCCAGGGGTGGCTCGTGGCCACTTCGGGAGGAAGTGCTATAGATGTTAGAGGACTTAAAGTTCAACTTCATCTGATTCTCAATTTGGCAATTGATACCACTATTACATGGTCTATCTTTCCCAAGATGTTTCTTTCTGCCCTGAAAAAAGGAAGGCTGAGTTTAGAATTTTATTTGATTCTCAGTCAAGAATGGGGGAGGTGGAGAGGGTAGTGCTTTTTAAAGCACAGGTCCTGCAAACAGATAGACCCAGGAACCAACCCAGGATCTGCTATTTCTTGGCTGTATGATCTCGAGCCAGTGTTCAACTTCTCCAAACCTCATTTTCCCCTTCTGTAAAATGAGGATAAGAATAATGCCTACCTCACAGGTGTTCAGTATTGAGAGATAAATCACAGTAAGCACTTAGTACACCATCAGTACATAGGCATAGCTTGCAGCCAATTGCAATGATTACCATTTATTATTATTATTTGGGTTTGTAGATATGACGCTCAGGCTGTTCTTGGGTAGTTTGTCATTCTATCTCCTGACCCTCTAGTTAAATGACTTTTGAACCAGGCCAGAGAGTAGTTTATTATTTCATATATTTATTCATTCAGTTAATAAAAAAAGTTATTAAGTAGCTACAAGGACTCAGAAATTGTTCTAAGTAAAAAGGACAAAGAAGTATATAAGACAAATTTCCTTTTTTTTTTTTTTTTAATAAAGCTTTCACTTTCCTTTTGGTGGTGGAGACAGATAATAAACAAGTAAGCTCTTTGGGAAAATGCTGGAAACATCCATTCCCTTGCTGTGTTTATTCTTCATCTTTGGGTCATTATCCTGGTATAATGTATACCCTAGGTTCTTAACCACCTGAGGTCTGCTTTGTTGCCACAAGGGTCTGCCACCAAGATAGGCCACCAACATTGCAGAGATGCCACCCTGGCCCCCGGGCTGCAGGCCTGCTCTGATTGACTGATGGGATAGCCAAGGCCCATTCCCACTCAGTCTTTCCTGATGATCACGATGATGATGACGATCACAACACTATTGGAAGAAACTACCATTCTAGAATACTTCCAGGCACCATGCATGTTATTTTATACAGATCACCTTTTTAAAATCTTCTCATGAGCCTATGAGCTAACTTTTCATTTTGGAGATAAAGAAGGAAATCACAGAGATTATAAAACTTATGCCAAGATGTTGCTCCTGAGTGGCCAAGCTGGAATTTCATTTATTTCCATAGCCCTGGGTCTCCATCCCGTGCTCTGATCCCTGCTCTCTGGGTTCCCACGAGCCCATCAATAAGTGTGTGTGAGGCTTCCAGCTGGGGCTGCAAGGAGGACTGCAGCCTATAGCCAAGCTGGTGTGCCCCTAGCCGGCTGGTGCCCACAGTTCCATCCTGAGCTTGGCACTGCTTTGTCCAGGCTTCCGTGGGGAAGGATGCCTGTGCTTCATCAGGATTCTCCATGAGAACAAGAATCTGCATTAAGGGTGAAGAGCCTCAAGGGAGAGAAATGAAATGATTCACAACTTACTAGTTGTGAGCCCTTGGGCATGTAAATTAGCCCCACATTCTCCACCTATAAAAGGGTACTATGAAGAAAACCTACCTCTTGGATAGTTGGCAGGGTTCATGGAGATAATGCAAGAAAGTACTTGGAACAATGTCTGATACGTAAAGAGAACCAAAATAATAGGAAGGAAGGAGGGAGGGAGAGATGGAGTTAAAATCCAAGCTAATTATCGTCCGTCCTTGGCTAAGCCTTCTTCTCTCTAGACCTCTAGGTCCCCATTTGTCAAATGTGGGACTTATGGAAAGTACTGACCTCTCAAGTTTTTCAAGCTCTAACCTCTGGAAGTCTCTGGGTCTCTGTAGAACAATAACACCCCATTAAATGAGCAGAGACAAGTCCCTTCCTGATTGCCATTGCCAAGTTTGTGTCTCAGAGTCAATAACTCCAGGATGGTTTCTGGATGAAAAGAAACCCAGTGAAATCAAATGTTTTTCAAAAGAGAGAGATAATTGAAAGGATGGCTTCCCAGAGATGGTGCTGGGATGCTGCGCCAAGGGCCTAGGACCACGTGACGCCAACCTCACCTGCAGTGTAATCCTTAGAGTGGCGGCGAAAGCCCCCCAGAACAGCGGGTCGGCTGCTCGCAGACCCACCAGCTGCCTTTTCCAGGCAGACTCGCACCGCAGATCTGCTTAGATCCTGACTTTCATTTTCAGAGGAAAGGGGCTTGCTCATGAATGCCCACCCTGGGCTCGTTCCTTATTTCAGATTGAGTAGAAAATTCCACTGCTGCAGTGACACAGGCTTGCTGGCCCCACGAGGGAGCGGGGAATAATGAGTCCTCTGTGCCCGCTTGGGGATGTTTGCCAGCCTGCCCAGCCAGGTACCTTTTGTTCTGAATGGCCAAGTGTTTAAAAGCAGGACAATAGGCTTATGCACCTTCAAACAAATGAGAGAAACATAGAGGTGTCCGTTTGTCCTCAGAGTGTGCTCCTTGTTTCCATTTTCCTTGGCTCTGAGAAATGAGCTTTTCTCTTAATTCTTAATTCGCACGAGCTCTCTGGCTCGTGGGGAAGATGGGCATAGCGTGAGGGAGAAGAGCATGGCGACGACACAGCAGTGAGGGCACAATAAACACCTGCTGTGTGCAAGGATCACATCCTTTACTCCTCACTCAGCCTGTGGAATCGGCACCATATCGGCCCCACGTTTAACTGGGACAGCTGGGGCCTCTTTGCCCATGATCACATGACTGATACACGGTAAAGCTGGGATCAAGCACAGAAAGGTGAGGGGCCAGACAGAAGGACAACTGCTGGAGAGAACACAACACGGCACAACCTTCTCTGAAGGGCAATTTGACAAAAGAATTAAGAGGCTCACAAATATTAAAAATCTTCAAAAGAACAATTCCAGTTTGGCAATGTGTCCCAAGGGAATGATCCGATGCATGAGGGTATCGAGCCTAACGGTGCTGGTCATGATGATGTTTATAATTAGGGAACACAGCACGCACCCTGGATCCGGGTTAGTGAGGACCGCTATGCTGTCTTTAAGACCGATGGGAATGTGTATTTATGACCCTGGAAAGAAATTTCTGCTATGCTAAATAAGGGAAAACAAACACGCTACCAAAGTGTATGTATCATATGATCTAATTAATGTGGGAAAAGCATAAAGATGCCCATGTATAATTTACATCAAATAAGTGCGGAAGGTTCTACATGCTGATTTATTTATTTATTTCTTTTAACAGTGGTTATCTCCAGATGAAACTAGGGGGATTCTTTTTTTTTTTTTTTCTTTTCTTCCTTTTTTCTTTTTTAAATTTTAATTATAAAATACATACAATCTAACATTTACCTTCTTAGTCATTTTTAAGCGTTTAGATCAGCAGTCTACAGTCATTTGTCACTCAACAAGGAAACACTCAGAGAAATGTATCATTAGGCAATTTTGTTGTTGGGTGAGCATTATCAAGTGTACTTACACAAACCTAAAGGTTCTTGCCTAACTATACACCTAGGCTATATGGTACAGCCTGTTGCTTCTGGGCTACAAACCCGTAGCAGGTTTCTATACTGAATACTATAGGCAATTGTAACTCAATGGTAAGTACTCTTGTATCTAAACATAGAAAAGATACAATCAAAATACGATATTATACTCTTATAAGACTGCTGTCATATATGTGGTCCATTGTTAGTTAAAATGCTGTTATGCGCTGCATGCCTGTACGTTCATATACTGTGCACTCAGTCTCCAGAACTCTTTTCATCTATTTTTTTTTCTTTTTTTTTTTTTGAGACAGAGTCTCGCTCTGTTGCCCTGGCTAGAGTGAGTGCCGTGGCGTCAGCCTAGCTCACAGCAACCTCAGACTCCTGGGCTCAAGCGATCCTCCTGCCTCAGCCCCCCAAGTAGCTGGGACTACAGGCATGCGCCACCATGCCCGGCTAATTTTTTCTATATATTTTTAGTCGTCCAGATAATTTCTTTCTATTTTTAGCAGAGACGGGGTCTCGCTCTTGCTCAGGCTGGTCTCGAACTCCTGAGCTCAAACAATCCGCCCGCCTCGGCCTCCCAGAGAGCTAGGATTACAGGCGTGAGCCACCCCGCCCGGCCTAGAAC
>CAUYRB010076580.1:0-25853 GCA_963574695.1 Propithecus perrieri
GTTAACAGTTCCTGGGCCAAATGCGTTGTTGATGTTGCAAGTTGCCTCTGCTGCTTCATGACCCATTTTGAACTTGAATAAGAAAATCGCTCCAATTTGCTTTTTGTCTAACATCATTTCCATAGTCTAAAATAAATATAAAATAAACAGCAAGTAATAAGTCATTAACAAAAAAAGTTAGAAATGCACATTAAAATAATGTACGACATAACCACATTTATTTAAGAATGTATTCCAATATCAAACAGCAAATTTCAACAATGCTATAATCGCAATTACTTTTGCACCAACCTATTTGATACCCCAGGAAGTCTCAGATTGCCATCTTCAAAATGAAGATGATAATAATAATAATAACTGAACAGGACTATTGTTATGATTAAAAGGAATAATGTTCTGGAAAGTACCTACCAAAGGGATTGGAAAACAATATTAACACATGCTAAATACATGTTCATTCTGATAATAATAATTGTGCATCTGCTGAGTATAAAGCATGGGATTAGGTTCTACAAAGGGCAAGAACATGAACCAGAAACAAACTTTTTCTTCAAAGAATCTTTGGTCTGGGCTGAGGTTAGGCGAGTGAATAACATGCAGAACTGTATTGGAAATTAGGAAATATGTGCCCTGTATTAGTCCGGGTTCTCCAGAGAGACGGAACCAATATAAGATAGATATAATAGATAGATAGATATAATACATAGATTATAGATAGATAGATAGATAAGAGGGGATTTATTCGGGAAATTGGCTCGTGCCAACTGGCTGAGAAGTCCAGTGACAGGCCATCTGCAAGCTGGAGACTCTTGGATTCCAGTAGTGTGGCTTAGTTCAAGTCCAATAGCCTCAGAATCAGGGAATCCAATGATGTAATTCTCAGTCTGAGATTGAGGCCTGAGAACCTGGAGAGGGGGAACTGGTATAAGCTGGGAGTCTCACTGCCAGAGGACCTAGAGTTCTGATCTCCAAAGGCAGGAGGAGGAGAGTGTCCGAGCTCCTGGAGAGAGAGAGAGAGAGAGAGAGAGAGAGAGAGAGAGGGAGAGAGACAGAAAGAGAGAGAGAGAGGAAATCCTTTTCTCTCCTTTTTTGTTATATTGGGACTGCCAGCCACCTGGACGATGTCTGCCCACACTGAAGGCCAATCTTCCCCGTTCATTCCAGACTCACATGCCAAACTCCTCTGGAAACACCCTCACAGACACATCCAGAAGTAATGCTTTACCGGTTCTCTAGGTGTTACTTAATGCAATCAAGTTGACATCAAAAATTAACCATCACATGCCCCTGATGAAGGGACAGATAAAGGACTGATAGGAGAGGGACCAAGGCCGTGTCTGGGTAAAGGCATTATTTGTCTGATAGAGGGAAGCATTAAAGGGTTGTTAGGATTTAGAAACATGAAGATGGAAATGAGGGCATCTCAGACTTCTGAAATGGCTTGTGCAAAGTTATGGAGGTTGAGGAATACAGGACATATACAGAGAATAATTTGGTTGGCTAAAATGTAAGGCACATACCTTGGGTGAGTGGAAAATAAAATTGGAAAGTCAGGTTAGCACCAGATTATGCAAGATCCCAGGATGAGGATTTTCAATTTTATTTTAGGTAACAGGAATCCATTAAAAAGTTTTGGACAGGCAACTGACATCTACAGGAGAATTTTTAGTGCCAAACTTAAGATTTGCTTTGAAAATAAATTTAAATAGAGAGTTAGTAAGCAGGTTGATTTTCTAGTCAAGAAACTCTCAGTGAATTTCTGCTATTTGTTGTGGCAGGCCCAGGGGCACACAGATTCATTCAGTCACAATATCTGCCTTCAGCGAGTCACCAATCCTGTGGTAAAGAAGGACTACTAGACGCTAAGCAAGAAGGAAGGATGAGTAGCCCATAAGAGGGATATTTGACTGCTGTCAGAGATCAGGCAAGAAGAATTTATTTTGGAGTCTGCTAAATTAAGGTTGCATCCTCTTCCTTCATAAGATTATATTTTGATTTGTTTAATTGTAATGAAATGGAAATTATAAGATAATAAAAATTAAAATCTAATTGTTTCTTAGTAATTATACTGCTGAGTTTAGCCTTCAATGCCTCTACCCATAAGACTGTTCAAATCATTCAGCTGCCAGCCAGGCATGGTGGCTCACACCTGTAATCCTAGCACTCTGGGAGGCCGAGGCGGGAGGATCGTTTGAGCTCAGGAGTTCAAGACCAGCCTGAGCAAGAGCAAGACTCCGTCTCTACTAAAAACATAGAAAGAAATTAGCTGACAACTAAAAAATATATATATATATAAAAATATGAACATATTTATATATGTATTTATATATATATGAACATATTTATATATATATATATATATAAAGAAAAACATTCAGCTGCCTAAAGTTTCTTGACTCCATTACTGCTGTAGGAAAAGATCATAGAGTTAAAATGGGAATCACTCCAGAAGGATTTCTTTGCTGCCTGTAACTGAGGCTCTGATGGGACAATCAAAAACTGCTGGGGGAGGGGAGTTTACAAATAGCTATGGAGAAAGAAGGTAGAGGAAGCTCACTTGGTTTATATACTATGGTAAACTCATGACTGCTGCATCCTTGGGTGGGTATATGTAGGGTAAACAGCAAGGCAATATTCGAAGATGTGAGATTGGGCAGAAAAATGGCAAGTGAATTAAATATGATTTTAATGCTAGGCAAAAAATTCAAGAAAAATGAAACCTGAACTCTCTTCAGAGAAGGCTGTCTCAAGGCAATCAATTAAAAATCAGGAATGGAGCTAAAAGTTGTCATAGATACCTGCTCAAGATGAAGCTTTATGGAGGTAAAAAACAAAAAAACAAGAAAGAAACCCACAAATCATCATTAGCCCTAATGTTTAGAAGTAAAACAGAATGTTGTCTTCCACAATATGATGACAGTTCTAATGCTGTGTATGTTATGGCATTCTGATTGCTTTCACCTCAAGGAAGACATAGAACAGCTGTGGAGAGTAAGCAAATGATATTTGTGGTGGGACAAAATAGCTTTGTTGTTGTTTTGTTTGCTTGGCTTCTCCTTGGGAAAACATTTCTTTCCCGTTTTCAATCCATGCAGTTCTAGTAGGTTAACCCAGAATTAATCCCATACCACCGCTAGCTTGAGGAATTGCTAGTTCTATGACCTAGTTCTATCCAATTAGCATCCAATGCCACAGTTACTGTCCACAGACAGACGTGAGACACAATTCAAGCCAGTGATGCCACAGGGAAAGAGTTATGCTCTTTCACTGGGATCCCTTACAGGAAACTTTCTGAGGAACCTAAAGTTGCCGGTGGCTACCTTTGCCATCATATGGATATGGCTTGACTGGGAATAAAAGCAACATGCTGATACACAGAGCTGGGAGAAATAGGCTAAGGATGAGATTTCCTATACATCATTTGAACTCCTGGATTTGGCTCTGCCCAGGATTCCAAGTTACATGTCAGTCAATTCCCATTATTCTGAGTAATATATTATTTAAAGGGCAGGATTTTTCAGTTTTCCAAAGGAATAAAGTATAACCAGAAATGATGAAGGATTAAGAGTGTCAAACTGGACTGGATTTATTCAATAGATTTTAGAAATTGGTGTTATCCCCAAAGCCTGAAAAAAACAAAAAAAAACAAATTTGAGATTAATTAAACATTTAGGAAGTGAGAAGTAAACACACGAATTTCATTACCCAAAGAGGTTGTGATAGCTAAAAATATCTATAGTATGAAATCTTTAGTTATATTTATGGATGCTCTTTTCACAATGCCTTAACAAAGTAAAGAAGAATTATTTATGTACATGTTTCATAAAATGTTAAGTCTATCGTCAGAGGCAGAATTCTGGGCTGTTGTCATATATTAATTCCTTATTCAGTAAATAATCATTAAGCACCTACTACAGTGTCAGAGAATGTGCTTGGCTCTGGAGATGAGTAATGACAGACACAGTGCTCTTAAGGGGCTCTTGCTCTGGAGGAGCAGACAGATACATTAAAAATATTTACAATAACGAACAATTGAATGCAAATATTATTGAGTAAATGTGAGAAATAGTGGTAGGATAAAGGAAGAAGTTCTGCTTGGGACAGGAGAAAGGATGTCACAGAAGGCTTCACAGAGGAAATAATAATGGTCTAGGGTCTTGAGAAATGTAAGAGTTGGTTAGGCAGGCAAGGTGTAAGGCAGAAAAGAGAAGCATGAATTGTCCTCTGGCTGGACAGAAGCATTGAATGTAGTGGCATTTGGGGGTGTTGGGTAGGTTGGCAGCAGGATAAGCTGGAGAAGTGGACAAGGGACAAGTAATAAAATGCTGACTATGCCTTGCCGAGGACGTGAGCCTTAGCCTACGCAAAATGGACCTGCAAAGTGTTTCTCTCATTGGGGACTCTGGCTCATGGGCTTGCCATGATGTCGGTGGTCTACTCTTCCATTGTTTGAGTTCTTGCTACTTCTCCCTCTTTTAAGAAAGTCAGAGTCTTGGGTTTTCTGCAGCCAGCAGTCTCAGCACCTTCCACAGCCCTTATTTTGGAGTAGGTGGTTACGAAGAAATGAAATCTTGATAGTCTACTTGTTCTTTGGCTATCTGGAGGGGCTACTGTGGTAGAGCAGATACAGAAGATTTAAATCCCCTGTCTGTCTGGGGAAGAGGCAGGAAACATGTCCTAAGCTCACTTCTTTGCACAGTTTTCACTAACCCTATTTCAGCTCCTTCAGGTGAAGGAGTTATATAGTGAAAGGGATTCAGTCATTAGGCATTTTAAGGTGTTCACTGAAGTGTGACTGACTTACAAAATGTAAGGAGTCCAGCTGTGTCAAATAATTAAGAGGCAGTGGTAAGAAGGACCCTGGTTCTAGGCAAGCAGCTTCTTCACTTTGCCTCCAACACTAACTGGGTGCAAATATCTGCGTTGGAGGCAGAGGCGATATTTTGCTCCCGACATTTTGAAACAATTTGCTGGTCATTCTTTTAATCCCTTGCCCCTACATTGTTTCATGTCATCAATTTTTACTTACTGGACTATTGTGGACATGGATCACCAAAATGATATCCTTACTAGCTCTATTTTAGCTGTAGTTTTTTTCCCAGGCTTTCTTCTGCTATTCTGCTAATAGCGTTTAAATCTCCAGACATTCATCTACATTATTCAGAATCAAATCTGGAAACTTTACTCACATTTAATCCATTGTCTCAAATTACATTATCCAGTATATTTTTAATCCAGTAAGAAAAAAGTACTTTAAATGGCACGAAGAGAGGGAATAAAGAAGTATCTTTTCCTTGGGATGACGAATAGGTTCAGGCAGCTCATCTGAGCAAAAACTCTCATCTTCTCAGCTTCTGCTTCCACTCTTTTAGTTTCAAGTTGGTACAGAATATATGAAATAAAGTAAATAGCAGTGGGAAAATCATAATGCTACTTGATGAAAAAGAGCATGTTTTCTGGACAAGAGACAGTATTTTAAAGTGCAGGCAGAAGATTTTTTTCCCCATTATGGAGATTATGGTTGTAATATGGCAGAGGCTATATAACATGGTAGAATATACTAATATAATTTAATTTTGCCCTTAAAGAAGAACAAGAGTTTTCTGTGTCATCCTTTCACCTCTTTTCATAACATTTATCAGTTATTTTAGATGCAGTGTAGTAAGTTAGTGATTTAACCCAATGGGGCCAAAAGATTTGCATTCTTTCTCCAACTCACTCTGGGATATGTGACCATGGGCAAGTCACATATCCTGCCTGAATATTAGTTTTCTCTTCTGTTCCTAACGTTCACTACCCACTGAGTACCTGAATATATGAATGGGCAATGGCCGGATTACATATAAAAATGGAATTCCAATCTGTAACCTGCAGCAACCAGCCCAGGAAGCCAACCTACTATCTTTAGCAAGCAGTCCAGGAAGGCACACAATAACCCCTACATCTATTAACACAAAAGAGCCAGGACTTGATTAACCACTGACAACTTCTCCAATTAATTTTGCCTCCATTTCTAACTTAGGACCAGTCAAAGCCAAATATACATCCTTAATCAGATACGTAGGATGTCCCACCTTCAGTGAGCCTGCCTCCAGTTTTCTCATGCCAACTCCCTCTAATCAACACACCAGAAGACTTCCATTTTTTCCATGATAAAGCTTTCCCAGTCTCCTGCCTGCTTTTGAGTCTCTGCCAAATGCCAATGATGATGGCTAACTCCACTCCTATGGCAAGTTCTGAGTCAATAGCCTTTTCTCATTCATATTTGGGTAAGTCATTGTTTATTTTCACACCACTGTTTAGTTTCTCATTCTGTCTACAACGAACTTATATAATGACCTCATAAATTGCCTCCCTTTCCTCAGTATTGCTTCTCCAAGCTGTCTTCCATATCAGTAACCCAGTGATCATAATAAATGCCAATTTGCTTATATCAATCCCTATTTCGTTAGGTCTTTGGTTTTCCATCAGCCTCAGAATAAGGTTCAAAATCTCTAGCTAGACCGATTTGGTCTCTTTGTACCTGTCCAAGCTCTTCTTTTGACACTCAAATGTAAGTTTTTATGGTAACGAAATTTTTTTACTTTCTCAAAATGCATCCCATTCTCTCTCATTTCACTGCTTTTGTACATACAAGCTTCTCTACCTAAAATATTCTTAATAGTCTTTATATGGTAAATTCTCATACTTCCTCAAGATTTAGCTTAGCCATCATCTCCTTTGTGAATCCTTCCCTAATCTGACCAGTCTGTGCTACCTTCAATCAAATATGTATTTTCATGTTTTATGTGACTTTCTTAGATGTCTCCTTATTCAATTTGTTCTTTGCAACACTTGCTCAATATCTGGCATATTGTATGTACTCAGTAAATATTGAAATTATGAATGAATCAATAAATGAATAATTAAAAGAATGAATCTTTACATAAATGGGCTCCCATATGCTCCTATGTTAAACTCACAGGGTGTAGTGGTTTTATTGTTTTTTGGTTCTTTTTGGAAGCCACAGTAAGAGATATTAGAGCAATTACAGCATTTTTAAACCTGTAATGGGTCAGGTAGAGTAGTAGTTATGTTATATTCATCATCTCTCTACATTTTACAACAACTATGCAGGGTTAGGTATTATTTCCTCCCATTTACACATAATGAATCTGAAGTTCAAAGGGATTAAACAATTTATCCAAGGACAGACACATAGTAAGTGGTAGAATTGGTATTTGACAGCAGATCAGTCTAAAAATCAACATTAAGGTCTTATGAAGAAAAGGAAATTTAGCTTCTTTTTTTTTTTTCTTTTTGAGTGGGGGGACAGGGTATTGTTGCCTGGGCTAGAGTGCAGTGTTGTTATCCGTCATAGCTAATTATAGCCTCCAATTCCCAGGTTCAAGCAGTCCTCCTTCCTCAGCTTCCCAAGTAGTTGGGACTACATGTGCATGCCTCCATGTCTGGCTAATTTTTCCTAATTTTTTGGCAGGGGCAGGGTCTTGCTATTGTCCAGGCTGGTCCTGAACTCCTGGCCTCTAGTGATCCTCCTGCCTCAGCTTCCTAAAGTGCTGTGCTGGCATTACAGGTGTAAGCCACCACGCCCACCCAAAATTTAGCTTCTTTTATTTAAATCATAAGAATGATAGATATACTCTATAAGCCGAAAATTACTTGTTATAAATCAAGAGTCATGGTGGGACCAACTCAGAATTAAGTTGTGTGACATTGTGATATATTAAGAAACATATATTTGGTCTCTGCCACTGATTTCTGAGCTAATATTTGGTCTTTGAGCCTAGTTCCTCACACAGAGCTCCTAAGACCTTGGTAATTTGCTAAGTGATGGAAGCATCTGACACAGCGCTTCCAAACCTTTTGGAATTTTCCATGTGTTAGGAGCATCTTTTGTTCTAATGAGATGCCTTTTTCTAGGTGCCTGGGTAGCCTGATATTGATATATTCTTTCATTGTAAGACAAAGACATTTATCACACACTTCTATGATTTCTGCCATCCAATATTGGCAGTCTCGGATATTTGTATCTAGCCCAGAGATGGCTTCAATGATAGCAGAAGTAAGATGCAGCAAATGTAATAATGGTCTCTATAGCTACTTAGCATGACTGTTAAAGGAGAGGTAAAAATGAATCCTTTAACCAATTGAAGTGACAACAGAGTGAGCTTCAAATAATCAGGATCAATTGCATCAACCGAAATTGAGCCCACAAGTGAAAGCCAACAATGAAGGAAGAATAAAAAAACTGATAGAAAGGAAGGGTTTGCATGAAATACATAACTGATTCTTTTTGTGTTAATAACATGCCTTTATTTTGCTCCCAAACAGACTGGCCATAACTTAGCACTCACTGGCAGGAACTTAACCAAGTGCCAAAAGCCCCTTAAAACAGAGAACTCTACTCGTGGAACCACATATTCTATTTTATCTATATAAGGTAGGACCCTCCAAATCACAATTCAAAAGAAGTATGTTTTAGACAATACTTTTTCTAATTTTTTTATTTTTATCTTTTATTTTGTTTTATTGTACCTAAAACAGCCTAATTCTTCAGAATTATTTTAGAGAAAATAATGACACCATATCCGCACAGATGTGCTCTGTGTGAAGGGTTTTCCCTTGCTTTGTTAGGAGAGTTTCTGCCTTAACTTAGAGGTGCTGGTGACACGTGGTTATCATCTTCTCTGAGTCTGAGAGTGGTCCAATAAACAAGTGCCTGGAATCTGGAAAGAATAGAGAATAGATTTGGACCAAAAATTTTATACCTGAAAACACCATCTTGTAATTAGAGTGACCAACAATTCTTCTGATGGCACACCAAAGTAAGAGGATTCTGAAAGTCTTCAAATATCAGAAGAGAACCTTCCCTTAACTCCTAAAGACTACCCAAAAGTGTGTTCCCATTGCCTTGTGTGCTTTATGTGAAGATTTTTTACCTTCGGAAGTATTTTCCTGTTGTTTTATTTCTGTATCTCCACAGTGAGATCACGAACTCACTGAGGGCAGGAATAGTTTCATGCTCCCTGTTGTGTTCTATTCCACTTCGGACTGTTTTAATTGCAAGAAATTGGAACCCATTTGAGATAATAAGATAAAATAAAAATAATTATTTTAAAAAGTCTAGTTGATGGAGAAAATAAAATAATGACTCACATAAAGATGTATAGTAAGGCTTTATTTAAGGACAGGAAGTGAAGTATAGCTGGGTCTCAAGAGAAATTAGAATCGAACATCAAGAACTGAGATCACTCTTTCCATAATTCAGTGACCCCATTGTCTCCCTTATTTTCCTGCTCCCTGAGGAATGGCTCCAGTTCCCCCACCTTGACAACATTCTATTGATTTCTCATATTGCACAAAGCCAGCTTGTCCTAATTCAACAAGACATCCTAGACCCAATATTAAATACTGATCAGTTACTTCAAGTTGCTGATAGAGAAAGTCTGATTTGTCCAGTTACTCTCTGTTTGTGCAGAGCCCTATAGTTAGCTTGTACACAGTTGTTCCCTTCAGGTCAGTTATAATAGCATGGTACATTGCTCACTGACAAATTGGAGGGGATTTTGGGAATGAGTAGATTTTCTCCTAAAGGTGCACAGACAAGTTAGGATCCTTAAAAGTGTCTAGAATTTATCTTTAATATCTAACACCTAGGGGGTACAAAAATTATGTGTTGAATAAATGAACAAATAAATGTAGCAGACATTTCAGGTACCACACCAAACAGCAGCTTCCTCTTCTTTGTCTCTAAAATAACTCTAGTTTAGATATTGGATGGATTTAGGCTCAGAGATGTGGACTCAGCCCAGTGATGTGCTGGAGATAGTTCACTCTGGCTTCCAGGAGCTGATTATGCACATCTCTTCCCAACTCTACTTGAGTGAAATCATGTCAGTAGCTTGAAATCAGCCATGATGGAAGTGTCTGCACCACAGAAACCAGCCAATGCTATAATCAGAGAGCTTGCTTTTTTTTTCCTCTTTAGAGAGCAGATTATTACACATTTATCAGCGTACCACTGGTCCAGCACTAGATTCATGATTGGTCTAAGTCAATAATGGAAACCCCAAGCCGCATTTGTCAGGAATTAAATAGGGAGTGGGCCTGTGACCCAGTTCTATTATTGAGACCTGGGGCTTTCTGGAATTTTCTTTCCAAATAAAAAAGAGAGACACTAGGATATTTTGCCTTTGAATTTTGTCTTCTAAGAAAGTGATGCTTGTAGCCAATTTGCAATCAAGAGAGGCAATCTTAAAAATAAAAACTGACAGGCTTACAATGAATAAAGGAAAATATCAAAAAAAATCTGGTTTCTCCTTGATATTGTTGAGTCATTGTACCAAACATGGAACTTCCCTGCCTCCAGGTATCTTGTCATGAGTCAACAAATGACCTTCATATCTTAGGGCACTTCTAGTTGAATAATCTGTAACTTGCAACCAAAAGACCCTCATATGATGGATGGATAGATGGATAAATGGATAGATGAATAAATGAATGAGGTCATTTACCTAGCTCTGTACTGGCCAAAGAATACTTGGGACAATTACATGTATGCACAGGTATGTAACGCATGTCTTTCTGGATTTCTATGTCATTCTTTAGTACTGTAATATATTATAAACTTTCCCAATTCTTAAAAATCAGGGATAAACAGAATTTCCTACTGAAGAAAAAGTATGCACATTACCCTTTTACATGACTATATATATTTAGGAGCCTTATCAATGAAGAACACTTTGTGTTCTGTCACTCAATGCCCACTAGAAAATGTTCTTTTAAATAAAAAGATGTAAAATCTATGAGATCTTTAATTTCTATACTAGCAATTTTAACTCTAAGGGGCAATTTGTGTATGTGTGTGCATGCATGTTTGTTGAGGATAATAGTGTTCATTATTTTATTTTATATTCATTACACAATAAATTAATGTTATAATGAGCAAGATTGAAATGCAGTAAAAATTAAAGCCATTACATACATTGAGGATGAGTCATCGCACAATTTTTATTTTGACTTTTTTCTTCCTCTATATTGAGTCTAGGAGATGGGATCAGGCAAACACAAGCCTTTGCTGACTGATAAGAGAGGTCAGCTGCAATGAATCATTGTTTTCATTCCATACCCACATCAATAAATCCAAGTTCTCTCTAGAAACTCTATTGAGTTGTGATTCCAGAGAAGAGGAGAGGTATTCCAATGTATAGTTGACCTTGGATGCTACCTAAGGGGTATCTCATAAAGGAAAATATGTCAAAGCCTGGCCACTTTATTTTTCTAGGGAAAAAAAACAAAAAACAGGTAACTAAGGTGAAAGACTCTTTTAACAAGAGCCATTTTTTCAGTCCCAAATTACCCTTCTCAGGACTAGCTATATGCATAACAATAGCAAAATGTTGTTCTGGATGTTACCTCTTTCGGTTTCTATTAAAATTGTAATAGTGCCTGCTTCCATTATACATTTCCTTGTGTATTTCAATCAAAATGTCACTTAGCTGCTGTTCCTAGAGTGCACTTAATATTTTCATTAAAACCAATAAAACCAAGAAATGACAAGGGTGCAGGTGGGTGCAGGCAATTAAACTCCTCCTCTATGCATTGTTAAATAGCAGTTGGGGAAAGAAAGAAGCCCCATTGAACACCTGTCCCTTCTCTTATGAATGGCAGCCAGCAGAAATCCACTTAGCTGGCTATTGTCTTCTTATTTTCCTGACAGATAATGTGAAGAAGCAGGCAGTTTTGGGGCCAGTAATTCAGAATTAATTTTCCCTTCACAAAAGTGCTGTGGACACTGAGTGCAGTAATGGTGCCTGATCAGGATTCAGGGGGATAAACAAGACAATTTGAGATGATGGCAGGAGATAAAAGCCCTTTAAGGAGCTGTTCTTCTTGCCAGTCTGACCTGTGGTTTTTGCTGGCACCTTTTATTATTACTACTTTTTTTTTAATCTGCCTCAAATGAAAGTCTGAAGAGTTAACCATTAAAGCATTTGTCTGGTTTGTGTGTGTCTGTGTGTGTGTATTGAAAGAGGAGACAACTGAAAGAAGATACTAAATATTGCTCTCCATCTTTTCCCACCATATTAAAAATGCTAGTGGCTGCAAAAGACAGCTGTTAAGCCACACATTGAGATTGTTTACGGAGCTTCCTCCTGTGAGCATCCACCTCAATTGAGAAAATTACCACATTTCCTCTAATGAACTGAGACCTTTTGCTAACCCACCATTATTGCTCATTTCATTCTCATAGGAAACACCCATCCGTAATATGCACAGCAAAAATTTGTTCTCACCACACCGAATTAAAATTCTTTTCTTGCTCTTATTCTTTCTACCTCTCTTCCGCTCCGCTCCCTGCCTCCCTCTTCTGAAAATCCCTATCTTTCTCTTTGCCCCTCTTCTTCCTAAGTCCCTGTTCTTAAATGCTAGCCACCCAAGTCGTTTCACAGACCAGCTGAATGAAGACTCTCTGGGGATGAGTTAAAGAGGAGGATTAGATACAACTGTTCTCTGGCCTAGCATCAGGACCCTGTTGGCAGACAAACGGCAGCCGGATCTTGTGAATTATCTCCCAGTCACTGACGCAAACCACTCAGAATAAATCAAGATTGAAGATTGATTTCTACAAAATTGCTTTATTACTCAGATAAAATTTATTGATCTGTTATAGAAAGGAAAAAAATATAATCGAAAGAGGATAGGCCATGCTAAAATAGCAAACATAAAACCTCCTATAAATCCTCTCATTTCAAATATTTGATATTTAGTGTAGAATGTGTTCTTGGGGAAATTCATCTTTGTGTAGATTATGTTGTCGGGGAGGAAACTCACAAAACCCAAGTATCTTAAGGCCCATCGGTTAGCTATTAAAATATACACTGATACGTATGGTAACCCTAATTCCTAAGCCTCAAATCAGGACACGTATTTACAAAAGGTTTTATTTGTCCATTTTCCTTACAAAAGTTAATCTGATAATATTTTTGCCCAAGAAAACATTGAATCAAATAAAATCATTTAAAGTTATGTCTACCCAGCATATTCAAGTTGTAGACTTTCTATCCATAGAGGCCACCTCTACACATCTCATAAACTTCTCCACACTATTTTTTCATCCTCATTCATTTCATAAGCATCTTATTTATTCATTCGTTCATCATTCAGCCTTTAATATACGACTACCATGTACATGAGCCTGTGTTGCTGCTCTACCACTTTTACATTTACCCCCAAATATATATTTTTTGAAGTTAAACTCTTTCCTGTAGATAGCGGAGGCAAATGGATGAATTCCACACCTGTGCACATCATGGATTACTCTTCTTTGCTTCGATCCTTGCAGAGCCATCCATGGCGCTGGACAATAGCTGCTGAACAGATGCAGCTCCTCTCACCTGAGCTACCCTAGAATCCCTATTCTACAGTTGGAACTTTATTATCTAGTCTGCCAGTTATGCATCATTTCCCTTCTCCCATATCAAAATGGACTTATATTGATGTTCAAAATATATAGCCTCTGTCAGTGTTTAGATGTATTATTTTATTTGGCTATCTGTAGGTCTTTAAAAATGTACCCATGTAAGTAAAGCTATTCCCCAACTTAAATGATTCAACTTAACAATTTCTCAACCTTACGATGGTGTGAAAGTAATAGGCATTCAGTAGAAATTGTACTTCATTTTCCTTTTATTTCAAAATATTAAGGGGGTAAAAATGTTTTTATTACATGGATGAAGTGAATAATGCTGAAGTCAGGGCTTTCACTTTGCCATTCACCAGAGTAGTATACATTGTACCTGATAGGTATGATTTTTATCCCTCACTCCTCTCCCACCCTTTCCCCCTTCTGAGTTTCCAATGTCCTTTACACTACTATATGAGCATGTGTACCCATCCTTTAGCTCCCGGTTATTAGTGAGAACATGTGGTGTTTGTTTTTCCATTCCTGGGATACTTTGCTTAGGATAATGTACTCCAGTTCCATCCATATTGCTGCAAAAGGCATTATTCATTCCTTTTTATGATTGAGTAGTACTCCATGGTGTGTATATATATATCATATTTTCTTTATCCGTTCATAAACTGATGGGCACTTAGGTTTATTTCATATCTTTGCAATTGTAAATTGTGCTACAATAAACATTCAGGTACAGGTGCCTTTTTGATAAAATGTCTTCTTTTCCCTTAGATAGTTATCCAGTAGTGGGATTGCTAGATCAAATTGTAGGTCTACTTTTAGTTCTTTAAGGATTCACCATACTGTTTTCTATAGAGTTTGTACTAATTTATAGTTCCACCAACAGTGTGTAAGCATACCTTTTCATCACATCCATGCAAACATCTGTTTTTTTTTTAATTTTTTAATAATGGGTATTCTGATAGGGGTAAGGTGGTAACTCATTGTGATTTTAATTTGCATTTCCCTGAGGATTAGTGATGTTGAGCCACTTTTTAATGTGTTTGTTAGACATTTGTCCATCTTCTTTTGAAAAGGCTATGTTCTTGTCTTTTGCCCACTTTTTGATGGGGTATTTGTTTTTTTATTATTGAATTGTTTGTGTTCTTTGTAGATTCTGGTTATTATATCTTTATTGGATATATAGTTTGTGAATATTTTCTCCCATTCTATAGATTCTCTATATATTCTGTTGGTCATTTCCGCTGCTGTGCAGAAACTTTTAAATTTAATTAAGTTCCATTTATTTATTTTTGTTGTTGCTATATTTGCCATTTGGGTCTTAGAATTTTGATCTTCTCCTGGGCTAATGATGTACACTATAATACTCTCTCACAATGCTGAGCAGTAGCAGCAGCAAGCTGTAGTTCCCAGTCAGCAATCACCAGGGTAAACAACTGATATTCAATAGTGCACAGTATCGCCAGATGATTTTTCCCACCTGTAGGATAATGTAAGTGTTCTGAGCATGTTTAAAATAAGGTAAGCTAAGCTATGATATTTGGTAAGTTGGGTTTATTAAATGAATTTTTTACTTAATGATATTTTCAACTTATGATGGGTCTATCAGGACATGACCCCATCATAAGTCAAAGAGCATCTGTATTATCTATCTCAGATTTATCAAAGTTCCCAATTGGAAGGAGAAGATTTGTACATCAACTAACATAGTATTATGAATAATCATATACTCGTTAATGAAGTTCATACTTATTTCTGGTAGTTGATGATAAAATAGCAGATGCATAATAATGGGTAGTCTAGGGAATGTTTGGATATTCTTTGTAACTAGATGTAAGAAGCTTTAACGTTCAAAAGAATGAGGAAGTAGATTCATGATTCAATTACCCCTAAGCCTGATATCTCTTCAGGACATCATTATCAAATACAATTATGTAAGCATCTAATTTTACATGTCACCAAACTGTAAGGATATATATGTATTACAGCAATACTGCATAGTCAGTGGGGTATAACATATGACAGACATCACAAAGATAGAGATTATATACCCACGCCCAGTGGACAAACACCATGCACCACCGATTCATAGATAAAAACTCTCACTCAACCCTCCAAGCTTGCTGATCTATGAATGATATGACAAAAATTGGAATGAATCAAAATGTCCCTAAATAGCTGTGGTTACTTGTGATGTTACTTTCATACTTATTTCGAGAATCTTAAAATTATATGTAAATGAAATGTGATATACCCAAATTAGAAGGAAATATAGCATGAGGCATACCTTAAAAGCCACTATCTCTTCCTCCTTATGTTTCAAAGTTACTTAAAAATATAGGTAGAAGAAAATTCCTAATAAATGTGGAAAAAGGAATTGAAAACTTTTATATAAAACTTATAGTAGCATTGGTTCATTTTCATGTAACATTCTGTTATTGGTGGTGTTTATCAAATCACTTTTCAAACATAGAATATAAAAGTATTAGTTATTACAGATCCTCAAAATTTCTACTTTCTGAAATTCCATCTAAAAATGGTAGGTGAGAAAACCACATATTGTGAAGTACTCAATGATTAAACATATTTTAAGGGAAATTTTTGAAAAATAAATGATACATTTTATTTCAAAAATACTTTCACAGATTTTTTCCTAAAACTAATGATGATGGGAAACTACTGACTTCTTACATACATCCTTCCAAGCACCAATGTAGATTTTAGTAAAGAAGAAACAATAGGCCACAAATTTTAAAATAGTCCATCTTAATATGACAATTAATCTCATCCTTAATTTTCCCTTTGTTCATAATTATTGCATGGAGGGTGAGTTTTCATGTACAAAATGAAAACATTATTCTATGTTAAAATTGTTTCAGGTTTATTAATGATCAAATGTAGTGTCCATGAATATTTAAATCTGTCTGAATCACAATAAATAACTTTGTTTCCAGTTCTGAGGCCATATGTCTGTTTCACAATAGAGATATCCAAAAACAAAGTATCATGTCATAATTCTGTCTGATGAAGATGGGAAAGATAGTAAGGGAGCAGCAGAATCTTGGTTAAAACTCATTAATCTAAGTGAAGTTATACAAAAGATATTTGTTTGCTTTCTATGTATGTGTTTTAATTTATCTGAGGGTGTTGGTCTTAGTCCATTTGGGCTGCTATCACAAAACGTCATAAATGAGGTAGCTTATAAACAGCAGAAGTTTATTTTTTTACATTCTAGAAGCTGGAAAGTCCAAGATCAAGGTAGATTTACTGTCTGATTGGGGCCCACATCCTCAAAGAAGGCTCTGTCCTCATATGGTAGAAATGGGAAGAGTGTCTCTGGGACCTCTTTTATAAGGACACTAATCCTGTATGATCTTCATGTCCTAGATGTAATCATCTCCCAAATGCCCCACCTCCTAATACCATTACCTTGGAAGTTAGAATTTCAACATACGAATTTTGAGGTGACTCAACCATTCAGACCATAGCATTCCGTGCCTGGTCCCCCCAAATTCATGTCCTTCTCACATGCAAAATATATTCATTTCATCCCAAAAGCCCTAAAAGCCCTGACCAATTTCAGTACCAACTCAAAATTCTAAAGTCTCATTTAAATATCCTCTAAGTAAAATATGAGTGAGACTCAAAGTAGGAATCTTCCTGAAGCAAATTGTTCTCCAGCTGTGAACCTGTGAAACATAGTTCTAGGATCCTACTCTAGTTCATAGGAACCTCCAGGAGAATGGGCTCCAGTTTCTCACGTCCATGTTTCTTTTACAGAGCATGCCGTACTGGCAAATGAAAGTTGATCCCAAAACAGTTGGTTTATTTATGCTGTTCCCAAACATGCCAGTGGAAGAAAAACAGAAAACATGACAAAACATGGTTGAGGGCTTACAGAGTTGGTGTTTTCCCTTTTACCCCGAATACAAACTTTCAGTCATGATCATGGCACTTTGATTACTGTCTTCTCAAACACTTCTGACTCACCTTCCCAGTACCCTTTCTCAGGGCCCTAAGAATTGTCCCTTCCCCTTTATCATTTCTCAATCAAGTATCTTTCTGACCAACAATTTTTCTTCTTGCTGATCAGGACACATTTTTCTAAATCTACTGATTTGTTAATTATAATGTATACTTCTACCAATAAGATATAACATACAAAATGTTCCCAAATTAATGATCAAATACAGAAGCTTTTACTATAAATGACATTTCCTATATATATATATATATCTAAGTTAAAAACTTTTCCATATTTTAATGCAATAAATTGGAGCTAGCTTTCTGATGAGTCCTCTCACCTTTCTGGTGAGTCGTCTCACTTTAGCCTCTCCTTTACCCTAAGCCTTCCATAAGCCCTATCCATTTACAAAAACTCAGTGTCACCCTTTGTATAGTTTCAGTCTCATGTATGAGTGTTTAACCCAGAGTAAATTCAGAGTTGCAAAGGTATCTGAGAGGAAAACTAAGTTATATAATTATGATACACAACATATTATATATAATGTTATAATAATAATTATATTTAAAGTGGGAGAAAAGAAATTGAAACAATGTGGGAAGAAGTAAAAGTGAGTTTAAATGCTCATCTTTTATAGTACAATAAAAAATTATAAATTTATAAATCAAACAATAGACCTAAATGTAAACCTACTATTTAAAAGTATGGTGATATCCATCAGATTTACAAAGCTTAGAAAGAGTTAATGGTTACAAATTAGGAACAGAAGTGGGCATGAGAGTGGGAAAGTAGGTTGGGGAGATACATTTTGTTAAAAAGAGCAAGTTCTTTTATTAAACATATCTACAAGAATGTAGGATGTTTCATGCAAGTTTTATATCAGTATGTGCTACAAACTGAGCAATAGTTCCATTTTCCCTAAAAATGATTTGTCTAGATATAAAAATTCATCAAGTCAATCTCTGGTATTATAACATTTCCTGAAATTTTAGGGCTTCAAGTTATCTTTCACGGGCCAATAGAAATCTAGACCTTTGGAAGAGGCATGGATGCTCCTTTTTAACAAGTAAGTTGAACCTAACAAGTATACTTTAGATTTTTTAATTTTCTCAAGTGCTACAATGAAACCCTAAAAGACTTCTATTCTGAATTATTTCTTAAGTCTTTCATAAGTTGAGCAAGATAGCAAATTTACATGCATTTAGAAATGTAGAAATATTCTTTATTATGTTAAAAACATTTTGTGTAGAAAGAATCACTGAAATCTAATAAAATGCAACCATGCATTTGTTCAACAAATTTATGAGTTTTTATAATGGCCAGCAATATTTTAAGAACAGGGAACATATCAGTAAATAAAACAAAATCTTTGCCATCATAAGCAAACATTTCTTGTCTTACACATTCTGTGAATCAGGAATCTGGTAGCACTTTATCTGGGTGGTTTTGGCTCTAGCTCTCTCATGTTGTTGCAGTCAACTTGTTAGCCAGGGATGCAGTCTCATCTGAAGGCTCACGTGAGAATGGATCTTCTTCCAAGCTTACTTATTTTTTTCATTTTAATTTCAAAATATTACAGGGGTAGAAATGTTTTTGGTTACATGGATCAATTTTGTAATGCTTCAGTCAGGACTTTAAGTATGCCCATAACCCATACAGTGTTCACTGTACCTGATAGGTAGGTTTTTTCACATCCATTCCTCCTCCATCCTTTCTCCTTGGTTTCCACCGAGTTTTACTTACCTCTATACACGTGTATGCTCATTAGTTAGTTATAAATTAATACTGAGTACATATGGTGTTTGTTTTTCCATTCTTTAGATACTGCACTTAGGATAATGGTCTCTAGTTCCACACAAATGGTTGCAAAAAGCATTAATTCATCCTTTTTATGGCTGAGTAATATTCCATGGTATGCGTATACCACATTTTGTTAATCCACTCATGAATTGATGGCACTTGGGTTGATTTCACATTTTTGCAATTGTGAATTGTGCTACAATAAACATTCAAGTGCAGGTGTCTTTTTGATAAAATGACTTCTTTTCTTTGGGTAGATACCCAGTAGTGGAATTGCTGGATCAAATGGTAGGTCTACTTTTAGTTCTTTGAGGAATCTCCATACTGTTTTCCACAGAGGTTGGACTAATTTGCAGTCCCACCAACAATATCTCACTGTGGTTTTAATTTGCATTTCCCTGATGATTAGCGATATTGAACATTTTTTCATATATTTATTGGCCACTTGTCTATCTTCTCTTGAAAAGCTTTTGTTCATGTATTTTGCTCACTTTTTCATGGGCTTGTCTGTCTTTTTCTTGCTGATTTCCTTGAGTTCTTTGTCAATTTTGGTTGTTAGACCTTTTTTGGATTTATAGCTTGGAAATATTTTCTCCCATCCTATTGGTTGTCTATCTGCTTTGTTATTTCCTTAGCTGTGCAGAAGCTTTTTAATTTAATCAAGTTTCATTTATTTATTTTTTTTTAGTTGCTGTAATGCTCATTGGGATCTTAGTAATAAATTCTTTGCCTGGGCTAATATCTAGAAGAGCTTTTC
The DNA here is from genome assembly GCA_963574695.1 of Propithecus perrieri. NCBI lineage: Eukaryota > Metazoa > Chordata > Mammalia > Primates > Indriidae > Propithecus > Propithecus perrieri. Next base: position 19,942 of record CAUYRB010076580.1, read on the forward strand.
CTGCATTTTCTTCTAGAATTCTCATGGTTTCATGCCATACATTTAAGATGTTTATCCACCTTGAATTAATTTTTTTGAGTGATCAGAGATATAGATCCTGTTTCATTCTTCTGCATGTGGCTATCCAAGTCTCCGAGCACCACTAGTTGAATAGAGCTTCTCTTCCGTAGTGTATAACGTCTGCTTTATCAAATATCACATGGCTGTAGGTGGATGGTTTTATATCTGTGTTCTCTGTTCTGTTCCATTGGTCTCTGTCTCCATTTTTGTGCCAATATCATGCTGTTTTGATTATGATAGCCTTGTAGTATAGTTTGAAGTCTAGTGATGTGATGCCTCCAGATTTGTTCTTTTTACTTAAGATTAAATTAAGAAACATGTATGCTAAATTTTATCCTACCTAATAATAAATTTGCACTTACTTGTCAAGTTTCATGCTGACTTCATTGCTGACTTGAAATTTTATGTTGAATTTGCCTTCACCCTTATGGATAGAAGATCACCAACTCTGCAATCTCCTATACACAGAGGAAACATGAATCTTTCCATCACTTGGTCTTCCCTACGTGGCTATCTATGAGAATGGAGAAGAAGACACAAGGCCACTTCAACAGCTGTGGGATAGCGGGAAAAACAGATTACAGATTCAGAAGTCTGAATTCAAATTCTGGCTCTGTTGTGTAGTACCCAAATGACCACTTAATTTCTCCTAGCTTCAGTTCCTTTTGTGTAAGACAGGAATAATACCACTCAGAGTTGTTGAGGGGATTAAGGACAGTAATAAGTAAGAGCATATTTTATTATTGTATGTAATGAAACAATGTTAAATATACAGTGGCTCTCATGTTACTTGTTTTCAGTGTAACCTGCTTCTTGGTAATCATTGCAGCTGTTTGCTGCTGTCTCTGACTTCTTCCTTTCCCAATATTATCCTAACAAGCAGTTTTCTGAGCTTCACCATAACACAGGTATTCCTTTTGTTTACAGCATAATGTAAGAGAAAGGACTATTTTTTTTAGACAGCCTACTTCACCTAGGTACAGAGAGAAAATTTCTTTGTCATGTTTTAGTTTCCATCTAAATAGTTTACATTTACCTAGACAAAACATTGTTATGAGGGCATGAAAGGTTAATTCCTTTCTCCTCATAAAGAAAGTTGAACATTGCTTTGAATTATTGACCACAGATGGCTTTTAAGGGTTATCTAAACAGTAAGTTGTGAATTGTAGCCTCCGTGTCTGAGCCCAAAGGGCTGGCTGTCTTCTTAAAAGTGGTTAAGTGGAAGTTATTGATGAGAGCTCTAGTGAGATTTGACATCAGGCTTTAATTATACCTTGAAAGGCAAGGAAAATGGAAAATGAAGGCTAATTCAATTGAACAGTTGATCACTAAGCGATAATCACAACAAGAATATATTTCACCCAAGTGCTGCTCACATGGAATATTGGTATCAGTAATTAGATTTATGCTGCTCTTCTTAAGATATTTTATTTGGACCAAGAATGGATGGAAATTTTATTCAACCTATTTGAAAATGTGTTTGCATGGACATACAGGCTGGGATTTTCTTAAAATGTAAAGGAGTGGATCTAAAGAGACTCATTATTTCAACCACCCCCAAGGACATTAATCTAGAGTTTCTGGTCTGTATCATCTATATTAAAAATTGGGTGTGAAGCAGAAATGTACCGTCAATCAAAAACTCATATTTTAGAAATAAAATACCTGGAATTATGATTACTAAACACACTAAAGGTATATTAAAATATATTTAACACATCAACATTTATGCGACTTTTTCTGACAGTTCAGTCTTTGCATTGTACTCATTGAAAAATGTAGATGTGGACAGCTAGTCTGTTTCCAGTCTCTGCCATTATCCAGCCAAGTGGAGCTACTTACATCAAATATAGAGGAATTGTCCTAAGATAGCCACAAAATTCAAAAAACTCTTTGCAAAATTGCCACAATTTCCTATGTTGTACCATATAAATGTTGCTAATATTCAAACACTTCTTACCTACAAATATGATAATGACATATGGTTCAACCAATTAGAAACTGGCAAATTATGGATCAAATTTCTCTAATTTTTGGATCAAGTTATAATCTTGACCTCCACTGTTTAGGGAAACCCTTTCTGGTTGAAAAACTCAGTGGCACTTATCTTTGGTTATTAAAGATGAATATTATAAAGCTGCATGAATTCATGTGACTCCTCCTTCCTGCTAAAGCAATTTCAAACAAAAAAGCAGTGACACTAAAAGATGTTAACAGTAGTTATCTCTGCAACTATACGTTGATTTTTCCTTTTTATACTTTGCCATATTTTCCAGATTCTCATGATGAGCAAGTATTTTAAAATCAGAAACATGTTGTTCTTAAAAATTAAAGGGAGTTGAATTTTAAACATCACATTAAAATCTGAAGAGAGCAAGCTGTATAATAAATAGGCCTATGTCTTCAGAAAAAAAACACCTATGAATAATTCTGAAAAGTGACTTATTTATTACTGTCCCCACCCCCACCCCCAATTTCTCCTCCTGTTGACAAGTAGTCGGGGTAGTTGACACTTCCAGTTTCACTTGAGCTGATTTGTGACACTTATTAGTCAACCAATTTAGGGAGCCCAACGTGCTTTGGTGGTCTAATGCCACCTCTGGTCACATAGTAACCTCATTTTGGCTTAAATACTCCATTTAAATGGGAAACCCTATCCAGCTGGCAGGGGAATAGCACTCGCTTTAAATTGGATATTATTTTGAATTACAGTCAACTCTGTAATTCAGTGTGATGTGGCTGCTAAAAAGCCAAGGATCTCAAACTGCATTAATAAAAGTGTAATTTCTGGTTTATGGGAAGTAATCGTCTTTCTATATTCTGATCAAACCACATCTGGAGTATTATGTCAAATTACAGGTCAACATTTTAAGGACCATGGCAAATTAGAATATGACCCAAAGAGGAAAATCAAGATGGGGAAAGGTCTGAAAGCCACTGTCATTTTTGAAGAACAGGAGACAGAATGAGGACTAGGAGGTATAGAGGACATAATAGCTGGCTTCCAGTATTTGAACTGGTTGGATGTAAATGAGAGATGGGATTCTGCATTGTTCAGAAGCAACATGAATATGGGTTTTATGTGAATGTGAAAGAAATTAAAATGGAGCATTTTTTATCTCCCTTTTGACTGAGACCACAAAAGGTTAGGGACAAACGATTAAGCAGCAAGTTTTTCCACATCCCCGAGTGAGGTGCCCTTTCAAAGGAAGTGACCCAATATAGTTTAATGGGTTACTATTGTATTGTCTGAGAGTGAGATTTTTTTGAGAGAGTTGTTGGAAAGCAATGGCATTTTCCCTACCTTGCAGGAAGGAGGAGAAGGGGTGCCAATCGTTCCCAGGAAGCAGAGTGAGACAGGTAGAAGCATTCAAAGAGCTTGATTTGTGCCTCTGAGTATGTGGAGCACAGAGACTAGTGCCAGACCCACACCAGAAATAGCGCAAAGGTGGATGCTGCGCCAAGCTAGCCCTCTGACCTCTGACAATAGGGCAAGAGAGGAACCGCACCAGGAATGACCTACGCCTGGCCTTCTGTGTGTGCTGCATAAAGGTGCTGGACCGAGGTAGCAAATAGAAGCTGAAGTACACCCTCTCTCTGATCCACCAGATGGGGCCACATCTGTCCACTCAAACGGGGTCCATTTTCCTTTGCACGAAGCTGCTGGAAACTTACCAGGCCATGTGTTCTGCAAGACTGCCTCTTTCCAGAGGAGGCACCTCATTCTAATTTGCAGAAAGGCATCTTGTAGATTAAAGGCAGCCCCGGCAGGAAGATAGGTATTTCCCATGGACTGGATGTGGGCCTTACAGAAGAAAAAGCTTAGAGTTATCCTAAAAGGAATTTTCCCAAGAAAGCCACCTAGAGAGGAGGCAGGACTCCAAGAGAGGACCTGGGTTAGTTGAATCATCAGCTATTTGGGAAGCTGTGAATGGCCAACCAGAAAAATGATCACCCGTGCTAAGGGAGGTTCAGGTAAGAAATCCCCAGTAATGGTACAGTCTCCAAATAATCTGTGAGAGCCCAACATAAGAGAAAGAATCAGCCAACCCCAGAGCCATCAATATTAAACCATGACAGCACCATGACCTTGTACCCTTATGCTTCTGCTTCCACCTGACCCAAATCCAAAAATGTCAGCTGGAATAGGGAAGGAGAAGTACAAGTTGGAGAAATAAAGAGAAAGCAGACCATTCCTTTCCCCCACACTGCAGGATTTCAGGGTCGGGGGCAGCCAAGAATTTGGGGTACTGGAGCAGTATTAATTTCAGTACTTTAAGGATTGTTTGAGAATAGACATTTTAATTATAGAAATAAGACTTTTGATGACTAATAATAATCAGGATATTTTTTTATTCCTAGAAGTTACCAAAAAAAGTACAGGAGCTGTCTGTAATGTCATCCAAGTAGCAGAGGAACAGCTGGCTCCACAGCACAGGTTGGAAAGGACAGTAACCAGAAGGAAGAATAAATCTGCTGGTTACACCTGTGGAATTTCACACAGCAAGTTCACACACACACACACACACACACACACACACACTCTCCACATAAAAAGTCATAAAGGCAAAGGTTTCATTTCAAAATTAGAAATTCCCAACATTAGATTGCCTCTCAACAGAATGGGCTGCCTCAAAAAATATAGCTCCCTCCCCATCAGTGGAGCCTGAGAAGACAATGCCAGGGATCATTGCTCCCTGAGGATGGTTTCATCTCTATTTCTATGGCTCGGTGAGAGTCCGTACTAATTGGAGAGATGTGGGGAAGAGATAACTGAGAAAAACTATGAATCCTCAGATTAATGATGGTGACTTTTATTTTTGAAAGCAGGGAGACTTTCAAGATATCCAAGTGTCCAGCTGTCTCTGCCTTTCCTGGGCTCCCTTCCTGGCACAGATTGACTCTCCTTAGATTAAGGTGTGGTCATTCAGTGCAGAGTAACAGTCCCCAAGTTACAATGCATAATCAAACCTGCGGATAATTGAAATGTGGCCCCAACTTGTGACAAATCAATGAATTAAATTACATGAATATTTTAAAATAGCTACTCCTACTAGCTGCTATGCTGGCCAAAATAATTTCAGAATTTGGTTGAGACTACCTGGCCTACTTTCCTAGGAATGTAAAATTAGACAGAGCCATGCAGGGATTGGATGCATTAGCTGCTAACCTCTTCATTCAAGCTTTTTGCCTGATCAGATTCATTTTCTAGGATTGAACTTTGGGAGATAATTTCCCTTTAATTTAGAGTTCCTAAACTGGACAAAAGGGGGAAAGGAATTTTGTGTAGGTGTATGGAGAGGGAGCTTATAAAGCAGAGAAATGAATGGAGACTGACATGGATAATTCGATTCTGGTAAGTGACCTCCCTAACCAAACTGACCACATGCATCCAAAAATCTTTATGTCTGATATCCTATAATCCTTCTGGGAGGTCGAGAACTTTCAATTTAAATAGGATACCAAAGACTTTGGTCAGAGGCCCAAAATAAATTAGACCATGATGAGCTAGGAATTCATTTATTCAATTGCATTCATTCAATACACATTCATTGGACACTTTGGCAGGGACTGTGGGAGTGACTGAGGACAAATTCATGAGTAAAACAGATACAAACCTTGCTATGAGCGAGCTCACAGTACAGCAGAGAACACAAGAACATAGCCATCAAACAAGGAATCAAAAGTGTGATAACAACCGGGCACGGTAGCTCACGCCTGTAATCCTAGCTCTCTGGGAGGCCGAGGCGGGCGGATTGTTTGAGCTCAGGAGTTCAAAACCAGCCTGAGCAAGAGCGAGACCCCATCTCTACTAAAATTAGAAAGAAATTAATTGGACAACTAAAAATATA
>CAUYRB010076581.1:0-24106 GCA_963574695.1 Propithecus perrieri
CGGCTAATTTTTTCTATATATTTTTAGTTGTCCGATTAATTTCTTTCTAATTTTAGTAGAGACGGGGTCTCGCTCTTGCTCAGGCTGGTTTCGAACTCCTGAGCTCAAACAATCCGCCCGCCTCGGCCTCCCAGAGAGCTAGGGTTACAGGCGTGAGCCACCGCGCCCGGCCATTAATCGTCCATAACTTAAAACAGATCAGTGTTTATGAGCATGGTTTTTCAGGGAAGGTAGTGGCAGTGGGACTGAGTATGGTGGTCATGGTGATAGAGGGACATTTACAATTTCCTACAGGGGGAATCTGAATTTTATAAACTAGTTCTGATATGATAGGTCAGGTTTCCTTTAAGGAAACACTGAGTTAGAACAATAGTCCCGATGTTCCTCCTTGTCTTTTATTTAGGCTACTTATTATTTGAGAAGTCATAACTCCCAGACTCCTAGTAGTCCAGCAGGATTCTTTTCATTTCTTTTTTCTTTGAGACAAGGTCTCACTCTGTCACCTGGGCTAGAGTGCAGTGATGCAATTGTAGCTCACTGCATCCTCATACTTTGGGGCTCAAGCAATCCTCCTGGGTCCGCCTCCTGAGTAGCTGGGACTACAGGCGTGTATCACTGCACCCAGCTAATTTTTAAAAATTTTTTGCACAGACAGGGTAGGGTCTCACTATGTTGCCCAGGTTGATCTCAAACTCCTGGCTTCAAGAGATCCTCCCACCTTGGCCTCCCAAAATGTTAGGATTACAGGCATGAGTCACCACATTCAGCCCCAGCAGAATTCTTAGTAGTGGTCTTATGCTCATGAGTCCCTTTCCACTGCAAACCCAAAGAGAGAGAAGCAGATTTGCACAAAATCACTTATGTACGAATGTTCTTTATGCATTGTTCATTTTGCTTTTAGTTCTATTAATATAATTGACACTAGAGCTTTAGATCTAGACAATGCTATAATGCCTTGAAAAGCTGTTACTATGTTATTCTTGGAAGTCCCTACCAATAGACTGTAATGGCTGATGCAACATTACATCAGATTTGCCTATCTTGGCCAGATATTGGCCAATAGAGAAGAATACAAAGACATTGCATTCTTCCGGGTAGACCAGTGTGATTTCTTGAGCATCTGTTTTCTTTTTTGGGCATGATATTGCTTTGATACAAAAAGTTATCTCCTCAACTCCCCATAAAGAAAGAATCTGAAAACAAATTCTGCATTAAAAAAATAAAAAACCTTGGTTAGTTTCTGTAGTATATGATGGAATATTGTGCTTCAATGTAATTTAATCAATCATACCTCTATATAAATGATGAGAGAGAAATATAAGAAAAATAAATACCAGTAACAAGAGCAAGCTTTTAATAAGCATTTGCTATGTGCCAGACACTGTGCTAAGCATTTTACCTGCTTTATCTCACTTAATTTTAACAACCACCTAATGACATAGGTGTTTGTATTGTATCCATTTTACTAAAGAAGAAACTGAGGCATAGAGAAGGTAAGCAATTTGCCCAAGGTCATAAGTCTAATAAGGAACAAATAAGAGAACCGGAACTCATCTAACTTCAGATAATTTTATAGTATGTTTTCTCTCTCATTTTTGAGTGGCAGATGAAATTTCTAGAGGAATAGACTTGTCACTGAAAGAAAGGAAGGAAAAATGACATTGAGTACATCTGAAGTTTATAAAAAGATGAACTTACTAGACCAGTTTTGATGTACCTATCAAGGGGAGTAGTTTTCTTTCCTGTAGTCAAGAAACAAGGGATGAGAAAGCTGGAATATTTCACTGGCCATACCTATATAAGCAAGTATTTCCAAACCTTTTGAATTATTGAATTTGTTTGTTCCAGAATAGCTTCTTTACGTAGAGAGGGCGTACATATACAGTTCTAAAGTAGTGAGTAGATTTGTGTGTACTTTTATTCTAATTAATGCAGAATTCTCTCTTCATTGATCCCATTTAGATGAAGTGCCTTTCAGGGTAGAACAATGTCCTGTGAAGGACAGATCTTGCATCACTAGCATATGGATTAAACTTAATAGTTTTTTAATATTTAAGATGTCATTTCAATTAGTCTTTGAAAAAAGTTAATTAGCAAATAAAACCTAAGATTTTACAAATATTATTGCTTAGATAAAACTAAGTTGATTTAAAAAGGGAGGAAGTGAATTTCATGTCAACCCTCTAAAATGCTAAATATTATAGGATGCACACTGGGGAGCCATTATGAAGTTGATGTATGAAAGTCTGAAGTTTGGAAAACACCAAAGTAGCATTAGTTCCTTTCAATCACAAGTTAATTATTAGGCTTTTCTTCTGTAGACTGTGGATAAGTAACTTGGAGAAAGATAGAAGGCCAGGAGTTAAGTCAAGAATGGATTGTGTTGGCTTTTTATTTCTACTTTGGTTGTGTTGAGTGATGGAATTTTTAGTCTGCAGAGATATGACTTTTTAAAATATGTATTTTTTCCATTTCTCCAATGAATAGCATTTTGCTTACTTGCAGGCAACAATGTATATCCAGTTTATAATGTTTCCTTAGCATTTTTTATTTAGCATTTCATTTTCCAACTCCTTTGTAGAACATAGCAGTCCTAATATCTCTCTCTTTTCCTTCATCCCTTGTAGTTTGTTTTTTCTTACACTCAACATTGCAGGGCTGGGAAGCATATAAACCAGTCTTGTGCAGGTCAGATAAGATGTTTAAAAATAAAAAGATACCGTGACCTACAATTAAATAATGCCTAAGGGTCAAAGTAATTTCTCTCTTTATAGTAGCTGCCTTGTTCAGATGAGAATTTCCAAGTATGAAGTGTGCTGGAGAAAAAGTACCCACTTATTCAAGTTTTCTTTCAGATTCAAAATAATTTAAAATTAGAATTACCATGGTTTACTAATATCATATTTGGAATAATTTCATATATTTACATTTTGTCTCTCTCTTTTCCTGTTGTTTCTTTGAGTCTCATCTCAAGTCTTATTAGTGATGAGTTTAAGAAAAGATGTGGTTTTCTTAACATATGTTTTATTTCATTTCTTGCATTGCATCTTGGTGACAGCTTGGTTTTAATCAGTAACTGCTTAGCATTTTTACAAATGAGCCTAGCACTCCTCATCTCATATCGAAAATGCAACCAATGAAATGAAGCATGAGGAAGACTTGAGGTAACATGTTTTCTCCTCTTCTTTTTAGATGGTAAGGTTGAAGTTACAAAAGAAGGTGTGAAGCTGTGCACCATGGGTCCAGGAAAAGTGTTTGGGGAGTTGGCTATTCTTTACAACTGTACCCGGACAGCAACCGTCAAGAGTAAGACTGTTTTCATATTTTTCAAATACTTTCAATGTGTTTTTCCCTAGGCCTTTGAGAAGTTGATTAAAATGCCTATTGATTTAATCTTTGTAATTTTATTAATCCATATTTTAATTTTTGTTTTACAATACAGTTGATATATTTGTTTTCCTACTAAAGGGTGATTATTAACCATCAGTTCTACATAACTTACATTTTATTGCTGACTTATGAAAATTATTCTTTTAATCAAGAATTCTCATAATTAGGATTTTTAAATGATATAATTTTATAAATTAGAATTAAATGGGAGTAAAACTTGTTCTTTTTATGCCTTTATAGCCTCGGGATCATATTTAAGAAATTTTTACATGTCTGCTTATTTTGGGTTACATTTTCTGCATAAATCCCACTTGTTTACTCAGTGGTTTAAAAAAATCAAGAGGAGAAATGTCCTTCATATCATTCAAACATCACTGAGTAAGATATATCCTGAATTCTAAAACTGTGTCTGACTATATTTTTGCCTTCAGCTGCTCATCAGGCTGAATATTATAGCATTTTTCTTTTCTACTGATTGAGCTTATTTTAAATCAGGGCAATAAAGCAGCTTGTTTCCCTAATTTTACATGTATGTGTATATATGATTTCTCTAACAACTTTTGTTGCTTGGTAGAAGCAGCTGCAATAGTTAGAAGGCAAAAGATTTTTTTTTTAATTCCTCTTCCTGAGTAAGGATAATGACTATATAACAAACAGAGCTGAATTCAGAAGTCAACAATGTGAGGTCCATTGCATCTTTAGGCAGCTGTGTGTATTTCACGTTTGAAAAGTCTTTCTGACACATGATCCTGTGGCTGACTTCAATTACAAATTACTTTGATTATGTTTTGTCATTTAAGAAAATGCTATTGGCAAAATGGCAAGTACATTGTTAACAGTTTTATTTGGATGACATTGACTGCTTTGCATATTGGTAATTTTTTTTCCTCTCAGAAATGCAGCATATGACTGACAAAAGGTCACTGAAATTTGGATTTTAAAAAACTAAAGAATGCATGGCCAGCTAAAGTCCCAGAAATTATCTTGTTAGTGAATCACCTTTTTATTTATCGAAATCATTGTGACAACAGTTGCAGTGGGGGCCCTTTTAGGATGGGTCCTTCTTGGCATTTGATTCTTGATCTCTGAAAGCACTGGACTCTTTTGATTGATAAATACTGCCATGTTTTTATTTCATATGATCATTTAATTATATGACTCAATGAATAATGAGACCTAGTGAACCGTAACAGATTCTGTCACAAATTTAACTCACTTAAAAAAGGCCTTAACTTGAAAAAAGAGTACTCATGGCTCTATTAAATGAAACAGATTTTACTATCATGCTTCATTTTCATGAGAAATATATTCCTTTTCGGGCAAAAAGGACCAGAATAGCACATTTTGATTAAAACAGGGTTTCTCAGAATTATGAATACTATTTTTTGTTCTAAAATATTTAAAATTTTAAAATATTTTAGCCTTGTATACTGCTCATTTAATCTAGTTGAAACTATAAAATTTCCAAAGGGCAACAATTGATAATAATACAGTACTTAATCTTATGAAATATGGAATTTTTGTTAAAGAAATATTTTAAATACACTAGTCTATTTAAATAAATTTTACAACATAGATTTTCATAAAATGATTTCTTTGATTTATGAAGATCAATTTTCTGATTATAGGGTTTCTATAAAATGTTATTTGTACTAACATCCTTTTGTATTCATATTTAGCTAATTTAAATAGATGCTATGAATCTGATTCAGCCAGAAGAAAGTGGGTTTTGAGTGCAAATTATAATCCTAACTATTCTGGAGTCAGAACATCCATCATCAAAGGAAATGTGTGATGGAGTGTGTTCTTTAACACAGACTCAGAGAAAGCTCAAGTACATCTGTGTTGTGTGTGTGTGTTGTGTGTGTGTGTGTGTGTGTGTGTGTTTACACAGAGCTTACTTAATTAAGATGTGGAGGTTATATTGAGAAAAGAACCTAGGGTTGATGTTGTGAACGATATCACCGAGATTTAGTGCGTGAGTAAGGAATGATACCTGAACAACTGTTTCTTCCGAATGTTGCATAAGAACTATAACATATGAATAATGATTGTTGCTCAGTATTTTCTGTCCTGCCTCCTCTAGTACCCAGGGAAATTGTACTTGTGACTGTAGGCCTCAAGTACTATTTTCTTCTTTGTTTAAATTAAACCTTTGGGCTGAACCCTTTATAATTCTGATTAGATCCCACTGTAGATGCTACTTTTATAAAATGCCTGCAGAATATAAGCACCAATGCTGTCTTATCCTTTACATCTGATATAAAAAATGTCTTCAAACTTATTTGGCTTTGTAGGTTTAATCATTTCTCAGCATTCAAGATTGTGTCGACTCCTCCATTTCTTCTTAACTGTCATCTTGTCAGCGATGACCATTTGGAGTATCATTCAAAATAGATTTGTCCACTTAGGTGTAATAGTCTAAATCTGAGAATACTCTGCCTACACAATAGCTTGTCTATCCATGCTTTTTTCTTTCTTACTTACCTGGGCTTGTGACGCTTTTAACCCCAACATCATCCATTTTTTTTTATGATTGAAAAGGTCGATGATCCTTTTTCCTTTCTTTTTCCCTAGATCAGCCTGAAAGCTGCCTGGCATTTTAATGCATTTTTAATCTCATAGTAGTAACTAAATCTTAGGTGGCATTGAAGAGTTCTTCAATGTCCATGAGCTATTTCTTGTTCAAGAGAACACTTTTTGAAATTGCGTCAGGCCACAAATAAATAAATTTCAGTGACTTCCCCAGCTAATGAATGTGATCATAACACCTGTGGGTTTGCTTTAAAAAAAACTTAGGTCATCAAAAAACAGTTTTCTTATTAAAGCTCTACACTGACATATGCTATAAAATGTAAAATATGATTGATTATAAGCTTATTCACAGTGTTCTAATTGAAACAAGCACCAGAGTAAGTTTGAAGCAAGGTCTCTGTTTCTCATCTGGGAAAAATCAATCAACATTCTTCTGAAAATAAATAAATATATAGCACTGGTTATTATGATAGCAGTAGGAGAAAGATCTGATAGCACCAGGAAGAATAATTTTTCACAATCAAAACCATAGGGGCGTGGAAAGGAAAACTCCTGGTATGATGCAGAAGATCTATATTCATAATCTACTCCTGTCTTATAAAATGACGCCATTGATTTTCCCCTGAGGAATGAGGGTATAAAAGCATATAAAATTAACATTGTATGGGAAACAAAAATCTAACAACTGTTTTGAGATTATTCAAGGCTTAAATAGCCTCAAGTTTTCTTTATTAACTGTGATATAAACATGGTCAGTTTGTGTCTATCCAATCGCAAAGACTCTAGACGGCATGGCTAGTGGCGTGGGGTGGTGGGGTGGTGGAGTCAGTTGTTATAGTTGGTTCCCACAGAACCAATTAATGTCTCCTGTATTGTTTGAATTGTTCATAATTTTTTACTAAATATTTTGGCGTTACATAGTGAAAGGGGTTTTACCATCCATCTCCAAACCCCACAAGGGGCAGGAATTTCTCACATGTTCATTGGATACCCCTTACTTACTCAATTCCCACACCTGGAAGCAGGTCATTATCATGTTTTCCTAAAGCGTCACTCCTGGTTGTGATTTCGCTTGCACTACCCTCACAGCTAAAGGAATATCAATTTACACTTACCCTGGGCCTTGCTTCTGTGCCCAAGTTTCTTCAAAATAACACAAATGGAAAAGTTGAAGTTACTGGAAATGTAAAAATATAGAACGGAAAAGGCATTTAGTTTGCGATGAGAGAGGATTCAGTGACCACATGCTGAATTGAGGTATTTTTACATATGGATACTAAATTGAACCCCTGGTCCTCTTACTTTGAGTTTCATGCTCAAAATGCCCCCAAACCTTTGGTAATGTATTACTCAAATGGTCTCATTCAAATACAATCCAATAAAAACCCAAGAATAAAAGAGCATTTTGTAGGAAAACATCTTGATGCCAGGTTTAGATGATCACCATAGAAAGTTATCTGCAAAGTATGTCTGTGGTGGGTGTGGTAGATATCGTGTGAAGTTACTGGGGTGAAATATTTCAGTAATTGTTTCTCCTTAGATTATTAAGAAAAAGTATTTTAAAATTCCTATACTAACACAAAAGAGCCTAAACAGCCTACAAGAAATCTGACAAATTAATGACTTTAATAATATCTGGTAAAAAAAAATATTCTGCCTTGGTTGGAACCCTTTCAGTTTTAATAGTTAAGCTTCCCTAGGATATTAGTGAAGGGGAAGTTAGCTAGTTAAGATACTTTACTAAGTGTCATAGATGTTTTAAGAACAAAGTTTAAAGGTCCGGAGTTTTATGTTTATTTTTGTTTTAAAAATAAATTGGAGACTATGTAGTGAAATGGCTTATGCATTTCCTTATTGCTCTGTTTCAAGCATTATATTATACACCCTGAATCAGAAAAATCCTCTGACTGTCAAAAACCTAAAATGGATCAAAGGCAAAAATACAAAGAGATTTGACTGAAAATTTTTGCTCTCATACCTCTACATGTTATAAATATAATACCTATACCTAATACCTATGCTATATATACACCATACACACATAACATGCTTTTTATTGATAAAGGAACATAAGACACGAATGCCAATTTTTATTGTTAATGAAAAGGAATTGCAGATGAAGCTCTTGTAGTAGCTGCAAAACTTTGAAATATGATAAAGCATCATATTTATGATAAAAATACATTCACCTGTGGAAATGAAGCAACATTGTCTGCCAGAACAAACAATTGCTATATTCAGTTATTATTACCCAGGGTTTTAATGAGCATAAGTAACCATGTACTGTCATGCTCACTGTGCCACAGCCAAATAGCAGAAAAGATAACTGCATTCGTGGGACAGTCTCTGTTCTGCCTTTGAGAGGTAAATTAAAAAGATGCACATTTTGCTTTCTCCCAGTCTAATGAGTGCTTTTTACTGAGAATTCTGAAGAAAAGGAGAGAAGGTACAAAATAAATTTAGGCTGATGATTATTAAAAACATAACTCTGGTTACAGAAGGGTTCAGTAACTTCCCAGGAATTTTATAAACAATGAAGCAAACATAGTGTATTTCGACAGCACCTTAGGGAAGTAGGTACACTTGTTTAGTAAATTAATTAGACAACATTCTTCTTAGTAAAATTTTCATCACATTTGTCTATTAAAGAATACTGTGAATTAGTAACATAAATCCAATTATGTAATCCCTGAGAAACAGATTTCTTTAATAAAGGAATCAATTCACTAGATACCAATGATGCCATATAACAGACTAACATGAACAAATGGAAATACAAAAGCTATTGTTTAATCTCGTGCCTTTATTGTTTAAGTAGATTAAAAGTGAATTTCAGAGAAAAGGAAAATAATTATTAAACTACTTTTTTTTTCTTTTGCAGATTGAGTTGTTTCTTTTCTAGGCTTCATGAAAACTGTTACAATCAGAATTTATTTGTGAATTATATTTAACCATTTTCAAAAAGTCCAATTACTATATTCACTAGGCCTGGTAGATAGTCAGATATTAGCAGTACTTCTTAGGCAAAAGTTACCTCCCACAGTCAAAGGAAGGCAATAAACTTAATTCCTTCTTAAGGTTAGATAAATTACTTTTCCCCTCCTTTCTACAATTACTAAATCATTGAGTACCTTGAATGTTGCCTATCTCTAGATAATAGTCAGGCTTTAATGGAGGGGTGTTGTTATTTTTTAAGGATTATAGGTAACTTAATAGTAAATTTAAATAATAGGCAAAAAAGACTGACTTTTTAGCAGCTTTTAAAAATCCTGCAGAAGTAGCAGTTTCCTCACAAAGATCTGCATAGTAAAAATCTCCCACACAATGGAAAGCTTGAGTTAGTTTTGGGTATGATGAATCCTAATTAATTCATTTAATAATTTGCTAAGAGTCATTTTTAGTATTTACTATATTCAACTGATTTGAGGAAGAAAAAGCAAGGTAGTAACATAAGTCGATACTGTATTTTCTGGAATTATTTTTTTCAATGGAAACTTTCCCACCCATGGGTTGTGATGGATTCCTAATGAATGCTTCTATGTAATAATAAATAATAAGATCAGATAACATTTGAGGGCTATGAGTGACACACTAAGCTCAGTGCTGTTGGGATGGGTGATGGTATTACCCCCATTTTATTGCAGTAACAACTAAGACCTAGAGCAGTCAAGTGACTGGTTCCATTACCACATAGCTAGTCAGAGGGATGGCCAAAAGTCTGACATTTCTTTGGAATACTGCTGTTGTCACAAGCTTTTACATTTTTGTCTGTAGTGGTTCATTTTGCTTTTAAACACAAGTACATCTGTTAAGACTACTTCTATTGGCCTGAGCACTCCACTTTCAAAAAAAGTTACACAGCATGTTACAATTTTTTTTAAATGTTTAAATCTTAACACATGGACCTACATCAAATACATCTGTTACAAAAGGATGAATTGTGTAACATAATGAGGACACAAGAGGATCGTAAGTTTAAAGCCTTAGAGACATATAATGAGCTATCAGAACCAATTGCAAGATCTAGTTTTTGCAATGCATTAAAACTCTTATGAGTGTTTCATGAGATGAAACCTCATGGTTCAATATTTGAGACATTGCTAAGCAGCTACCTATTTCTTTCGTAAAATCTATTAGTCAATAAATTTCTTTAAAGTAGGAATTATTAAAATTTGAACCACAATTCAAGAACAATGAATGATCACTAGGGAAGGAATTTTTTATTGTTGTTTTGTAACAAAGTAAAAGGATAAGTTGAATCATAACAAGCCTGTTTGTCTTTGCTTTCACCTTGAATTTCCTCTGACTACTGAGGAAATGTAATCTCAGCACTTCATTGGTGAATCCGAGAAGCCCACTCTTCTTATGGGATGTCCTTTTTGGACTGGATAAATTTCTAAATTATGATAATAACAATGTTTTATGATTTGCAACTTGTCATCCCATGCATTTGTAATGTAATCTTCAAAATATCTCACTCTAGTAGTTGAGAGAGGTTGCCCCTGATTTTCCAGATGAGAAAATGCAGGCCAAGATCATGTAATACATTAATGTAGTTCATCAACAAAGTCTCTGATGCAAATTTAGGTAGCAGTATTTAAAAGCACTTGCTATAAACATCCCTCTTTTCCTCCCCGCAGGTGTGTGGACTCCTTAATAAAGTCGTTAGTATGTCTACTATCCACACCTAAAGTGTGAACTCTTGATAAGGGAACTTCAAATGTTTACCTCAATGTTTCTCAAAGCATGGTCCCTGGACAGCAGCATCAGGATCACCTGGCACCTGCTAGAAATGCTAAATCTCTAGTATCCCTGATGTACTGAATCAAAAATTTTGGTGCTGGGTCACAGAAGTCTAAGTGTAAAAAGCCTTCTAGGTGATGCAACTACACTTTGAGGACCACTTTAATTAGTGTTAGTTTACACATATGCACACTCTTACATGCATCAAATTATATTAAAGTATTTAAAAGAAAATTAGATACTATAATAAGTAGTCAGTGTTATTATTGGCATTCATTGTATTAACAGTTTTTTTTTTCCTTGAGGGTTTGTTGCTGTTGAGCGGAGATATTTAAGGAAAATTGCATTTTCTTTTAAGGATTGAAACACAATCTTACTAGAAGAGTACCCACATTGCACAGATTATTAACATATTCTTTTGAAGAATAGTAAGGAGTAAAATTAAAAGAAGAACAGATTGAGAGGGAAGGAAAAATTAAAAATCATAGGCTGCCAGGCCTTGTTGTTAACAAATATCACTTTTAGATGTATTGAACTTGATGGCTAGGATGTTGGTTGAAAAATAGAACAAAGAAAAAGTTCCATTTGATTTTTTGTTGTTGTTTTTCATAGTCATGAGTTTAGTTTGGATTAGGTGAAAACAAACATAGGTGGGATTTTTAAGAAAACACCTGAGTTGATGATTTCTCAATATGTGAAATGATTCTCACTGATGGGTTAAATCCAGTCCATTCGACCCCTAGTGAAAAGGGTACTTTTGAGTTTCTAAAGGTGTTCATTGACTTAATTCATAGTGAGGACCCAGATAGTTGTCCTGCATAGACTGCATATTTCTTAGCTTCTGATAATTAGAAGATAAAAAGACATCCATATGTCACGGTCTTTGAGTAAGAAATGGGGAGTTCTTGGAATTGAGATCTGTAGAGATCTGAGGCCTGAGGTGTTGAAGGATACAGTCGAGGAGGTGAGCCAGCTAATTTCTGCAGTGATCCTGAAGAACTGAGTTCTCACTGTAAAGGTGACAGTAGATCCTACAAAGTGAATATTAGCTTTTCAGAAAGTCGGGAGGAAGGAGTCAAGAAATGATCTGGGGTAGCTGAACATTTTCCTCTAAAACTAAACATTCTTTATGTCTTGTTTCCTCTAAAGGACAAACTGTCTACCTCACTAATAAACACATGCTTTATTTCCTTATAATTCCTCCCACTTCTAATGGAGCAACTTTTTATTGACTAGAAAGTATGGTTGTCTGTAGCTATCTGATGAAGATCAGTCAGCATTGTTTAAACTGTCTTCCTAACTGAACTCTTTTTTGTTGTTGTTTTATTTTTTGAAAGTAAAAATCTAATGATGTTTCTGTGTAGGAAGCTTGTAAGAACAGACTTTTCTGGTTACAGAGTTGGGGACAGCCTCAGGTAAAACAGTTTGAAAACCACTTTTCTAGATATATCCAAGGTTACTTTCAGTATCTAAGTCATGGTAATTCTTTATCAACTGTCTATTTACGTACATGACACTAGGCTATGTATAGTATCTCTAATCTTCACAATAGCCCTGTACTTTAGGGATTCATAATACAATTGCACAAGTTGAGGCCACTGAGTTTTGGAGGGTTTAAGAAATTTCCTTAAGATCACACACCTGGATTTCTAAACTATATTACTCTCCTTGACTTTCCCCAGTAAAACACTGAACTATATCTTCTCAAATGTTATTTCTGGCAGTTGACAGATGAAGATCAAATTTCAGATCAGTACTGTCATTTATCAAGAATTTCTATACTCACATGAAATTCTTGTGAGGCATGGGTAAACATCCCGGAGGGGCATCACCAAGAGAGAGGGCATAGCTCTACAATTAAGGTATGTATAATCTGATTGGAGAGAAAGAATAGAAAGATAGAAAGATTACAAGGAATTTTTGGCCAAGAAGAGACTAGAGAAATAAAAGAATTTTGAAGGAGAGAAAAATCATTCTGGACTAGCATGGATGGCTTATGCAGAAGATAGAAATTGACCTTTGCCAAAATTAAAGAGTAGAATAGTTCAGAGCATTGGGTCTAGAAACATACTGCCTGGGTTCTCATCCTCTGGAATTACTAGCTGTGTGTCCTTGGGAAAATAATTTAATGTCCTTGGGCCTCAGCCTTCTAGCCTTTAAAATGGTAAGGACCTGCCTTATGATTGTGGCAGGGATTAAATAAGGGAATATCTGTGAAGGGCTTAGCATAGAAACTGGAGTGTAATGCATTTGGTAAACACTGTCCCGTTAGAGTTGTTATCATCACAGCTGATGTTGTATTAATAAAAGCAAGAAATAGTCCTGAAGGGAGTTGAAACTTTTATTATTTGCAGAACCTGAGGAACCCCGAGCTCAGTTTGAAATCCATAGATAGTGAAGTGTAGGCAAGGGAAAGGACCATGTTCCAAAGACTGAGGTCCTTGGAAGGATCCCAGACCAAGCCTGAGGTACATCTCCTTTCATCACAGCTGTTACTCAGGGAAGTGCTTTGAATGAATTTGTACAAGAAACACTAATATCAAAATCAAACTGCAAGTAAGGATATAGGGGGCAGAGATTAAATTATACATGCTGGGCATCAAATGTAATGCTCTGCTTGGAGGTATGACTTTGGTCTGTAAAGAGGTAAAGGGTATTCATCTGGTCTGATAGTCATGTTATCATGGCTTTCCTCCTGGGCATATTTCTCAGGACTTTGTGTATTTTTGTGGTATGTGTGCATGGACCTGAGAATGTGCCGAGAATGTAAGACCTTGGACAAATTAAGAATATATGGCTATTCAGCATTCCTTTAAAATGTGAATTATTTTAAAAAGTAATATTTCAGAAAAATGACACCTGTAGATTTTATCTTAAGGCATAGCCTGTAAATTCAAGACTTTGCAATATCCAATTCATTTGTCTCCTTTAATTGCCTTAGGAAATAACCTTAATTTCCTATATTCACCACATTCTTTCTGGGTAAAGGTGTTTATAATAATAAGTTTCATAAGAATGCAAAAACTGCCCCCCCAATAGATTCAAGTTCCTTATCCTTTGACCAAACCCTTGGCTTTTCATCTATATTTGGAATTTAGCAATTCCCAGTTTCTATAAAAATACAGTTACCCACATTCTTGCAATTGTTCATATTCATTGCCTTTCATTGTCATTTAATACTGTGAAACAAAAATCTAGTGATTTAAATGGAATTTGTCACTGACATACAGCCCATAAAAGTTATCCGTGAAGCTTAAGTATAACGTGAAACAGAGTGCACTACTGAACAAATAAATGAGACTCTCACCACTCTCACAAGAATGGGCTCAATCTTTGTGCAGCCCAAAAGGTAATATATGAAGTTTTAAGACTATCAGGATATTAATGGTAGAGCTTCTGAAATGCTAAACATCTTCTGAAACTCAAATTTGAGTCGGAAGAGACCTTAGATATCAAAAATTAACCCCCTTTATCTATAGTCTTAAGACTAATAAAAATGGAAATGAGCTCTAGATGTTTAAGGACTCTCTTTAAATATATCAAGATACTTTAAGAGTCTTTGATTTAAAAGAGAGAGAGAAACAGAAAATATTAATATTAAATGAAAGATGTAATCTTTTATTTACTCATTCTCTGAATCTCCTACTTGTGCTTTATGTTTTCAATCAAAACAGCTTAGTCCAGAGACGACAGTAAAAATTTACAAAAGCAGCAGGAATATTTTTCTGTATTGACTTCTCCCCTAATACTTATTTGAATTAATTTAACATGCCTTTTCAAAAGTTTTCATAATTTTTGATCATAAAAGTAATGAGTTTATAAAATATATGCCTACAAAGATTTTAAAAATCATTTATAACCCCACTACCAAGAAAGAATGCTTTGAACATTTTGGACTTCATTCTTTCTTTTCCTGAACATTTTAAAAGGTAAAATCATGTTGCACTGCTTTTTAAAGATCATGCTCAATTCTGAATGTTAATTATGTGTTTATAGTTGGTATGTGCTTTTGTTCTTCTTAAGGTTTTATTTTGGGTCAAGGTGGCTGGATTTTGTTTTCATTTTCTTTTGAGCATTTCACTTATATTGTAATATTAGTGTGCCTTTTCTTCCACCCCTTGTTTTCTAATTTTTTTCTGTTCATTTTTGCTATTAAAAAGTAGTTACTGTTCTTGATGTTCATATTCTCCTTGGCCCATGCAACTTAATAACTTGAACTAGAATATTAATACTTTGTATTCATGTTTCATGAATACTTTGAGTAGGAAGCTGTTATGCATGCCCTTTGTTAACAGGGCTAATTAAATTGGAATAGAAAGTGATGAGAGAATTGGTGTCTTTCTAAAGATATGTTCAACAGTAATGCATATCTAGTGGTTGACTTGGCACACCTTCAGAGTGTTTGCATTTTAGGTTTCTCATAACTTTCGTGACGACGGTCTGGCATTCTGTTTTAGTACTTAGATGTTTCACTCAGTCGAGTCACTAGTAGCTTAAAATTTATGGAATAATTATGCTGATTGATTTTAATTACTCAGCAGAATCATTTCAAAAAAAATTAAATGTTGGCAAGCTTGATTTATTTACAACCACATTATTAATGTCTCAGAGAATTAGTTAAGTAGGCACTTGATTTCTCTTCCAGATGAGATCTTAAGGCAAATACATTCATAGCATTTGGGTGAGCAGATTTGCACTGCTTCTTCTATAAACTGATATTCAATTGTTATTAATGTTTGAGAAAATGTGTTAGTCCATGTGGTAAGCTACCCAGCAAAGTTTTCAAATTTTAAGATAAACTTCATAAACTGATACCCACAGTATAGGTAAGCTGTCTTCTGATAAAATCTCTTTTCCAAAGCTTTTCTTATTAAAAGTAAGCCATTTTATAACCATTTAGAATATTCCTATGACTTCTTTTACCAATAATGAAGTGGTGTCCATCTACTCAGACTCTTCAAAAGTATAACTTTATTCATACTTGATTTATAATTTGAGCTTGTCATTTAAAATTGGCCCTTACTATGTTCTCCATAGCCTTTTCAGGTTCTCCAAGCTTCATTTTTTGAAGTAGGATGATGGTATTTTAACTAAGATCTACGGAAGACCAAAAGATTGGCTAAGAGTTCTGTGGAATTGGCCATGGTGGAGCAGCTGTGAACTTTGAACTGCAGCACCATGGTATTTAGAACATCATAAAACACATTTTATTTCTCATAACAGATTGTTCAGAGCATAGAGAATATTGATAGAAAGGTATTGATGGAGGTTATTGATAATATGAGAAGATTTGTAAATAGTGTTCTTGGCCTTAAAATTTTTTAATTAAATGTGGCCATGAAGTCCAGTGGACAGTCAAAAAAGATATTGGAAATAAAGATTTCAGAAGACATATTAAGGAATATAAATATAAAAGCATATTTAGCTAGGTGATATAGTTTGAATACATGTCCCCTCTAAATCTCATGTTGAAATTCCATCCCCAGTGTTGGAGGTAGGGCACAGTGGGAGGTCTTTGGGTCATGGAGGCAGATCCCTTAATGAATGAATGGCTTTTTGCCCTCTGGCGATAATGAGTGAGTTCTTGCTTTATTAGTTTACCCAAGAGCTGATTTAAAAGATCCTAACACCACTTCCTCTCTCTCTTGCTCCTTCTCCTGTCATATGATATGCATGTTTCCCTTTGCCTTCCCCCTTGGTTGGGAGCTTCCTGAAACCCTCACCAGAATTAGATGCTGGTGCCACAGTTGCACAGTCTGCAGAATTGTGAGAAAAATAAACCTCAAATTACTCAATTTCAGGTATTTCTTTCATAGCAATGTCAAATGGACTAACATGCAAGCTAGGTATATGAGGGACTGGAAAATAGGGAGGTCTAGGTAGTACCAAAGCATGTGGGTGCATTTATTAATACAAATCAATCAAGATAAGAACCATACATATAATATCTAATACATATGGCATTTAATGAAATTCATACATAGTAGAAGTGATCTAGTTTTTGAATAAAGTAAATTTGATAAAAAGGAATATTATGGACAAGAAAAAAATGAAGAAACCTTGAATACTTATATAGCATAAGGCTGTTTTATTGTTCAGACTCTTTGGTTCAACAGAATATTTTAGTATGTATTGATTAGAAAATGTCTTATTAATTATGAATTTATTTGAAATTTTAAATCCCAAGTAGCTCATTATTGGCATAATTCCATCAGCACTTATTTTATTCCTCTTACGAGAAATCTTAGTAGCTTTGGAACTCACTAATAATTTTTAAAAGGCTCATATTTTTCTTTTAGTGCTAATATTTTTCTCCTTAGAATTTCAAATGACTACTTAAAGTATTAATGTACTTCACTAATTATTTCACCTTGAAATGATTTTCAAGTATTTTAGCAAATTGTGAATATAACATCAAGCTCATTTGAATCACACAAACTTGCCAGCATATAGAACTGTTTTTTAGGACTTTTTTTTGTTTTTGTTTTTAAAGGGATTATATATCATGAGAATTTTTTTTAACTCATTTAAAATAATTCTATTGCATAATTTGGAGGAGAAATTAGCTTTTTCTATTTTGACTATACTTCAAAAGCACTATTAAAGAATTCTTGGAGATAGCTTGAAAAACTTAGAGGCAGAGAAAATATATAAAGTGACATGAGGAATTGGAATGATTTCCCACTTTCCCTTTCAACCTTCCCCTACCCTCAGCATATTCCAGTGCAAACTCTACTCACCCGGGAAGTAGACTGGGGAATGAGGGCAAGAGACATGACTTTAGACCCAAGTTTGAATGGTAGCTCTGTTGCTTGGGCATTAAGACTAAGTGAGTTATTTAACCGATCTAAATCTAAATTTCTAAAATAAAACAGTATAAAATTTGTTAACCAATAAGTAGTATTAAATAGATACTTAATGAATGTTTATACTTTTCCTTTTTACACAGCACAAGGTAGGAGCAAACAAAATGGATACATACTCTAAAGGAGGAGAATTGAAATCACCTAAATCAATAGTGTTTTGTGCCCATTGGCTCCATCACACCTCCTTATCCAGGCTGGATAAGGATACCACGTTAATTCTATTCCTTTCTAACCTTTTCTAAAAGAGGTATCTGGTTATGTCACTTGCTCTGACTCCCCAGCATAACCCACAGAGCTCCCCAAACTGTGGCTTCAACCAAGGTAGCACGGAGGCAGAAGCAGGGTCCACGGGGTCCATGGTTCCCACCATCAGCCCATTTGTGTTGGATGTTGACTGTACTTCAGGCCTTAGCAAGTTGCTTAAACTTTCCAAGCCTCAGTTTTCTCATTTATAAGATAGGAACAATAAGGTATATTTCCCGGGTGTGGTGAGCCTTAAATAAGGTAATATTAATATATGTTAAGTGTAGAATGTCATACCAGATAAAAATATAAAATCAATAAATAGTGATTGTTATGATGACTTTGTGTCCCAGGATAACCATCTTAATTATCTCATAACTTGAGAAACAGATGTCTAAGTATCCCTGAATATTTTCTGGTTTGGGCGCCTTTGTGCAGTGTATTCTGTCCATTTGGAATGCTTTCCATGTAAAAATGTCTTTCTACCCATTCTCTCTGCCTGTTAAAATCACACCAACTTTTAAAGGTCCCACTCAATTTCTTCCTCCTTTTCTCTAGTTCCTTTTATCATTTGTATCCCATTGTGAATGGTGGTAATGTCTTCTTCACTAAGTCATCAGTCTTTATAGGTCTAAATTATGCCTTAATTAACTTCTTCCACATTCCATTTTTCAACATGTCTCAGGAAACTTGTGTTGAACTGCCTAGAGGTGAGAGACAGTACTTAGGAAACAAAGAATTCAATGTGTGATAAGCCTCCAAAAATGTTCCCTTCTTAGAAGCTAAAATACTGACAGAGGCATTCGTGCAACTAAACTATGGAGATTTCTTAGCAATGATGTATTTGAAATATTCATGATTACGTCATATGGCTTTGTAATACTCTTTTGCAGGGTCTCAAATGATCAGAAAGAAATATCTGCAGATACCATGATAATGGGTTTTTTAATTTATTTTTAATTATTTTTATTTTTAATTACTATGGATACATAATTGTACATATTTAAGGGGTACATGTGGTGTTTTGATACAGGCATATAGTGTGCAATGATCAAATCAGGGTAACTGGAATATTCATCCCCTCAAGCATTTATCATTTCCTTGTGTTAGATAATGTTTTTATTTATATATTTAGGTTTTGACACTACTTTTAAATGTTTCCCTCCTTCATCTTGATATTTAGCTAGTTAGAAAAACTAATAATTTAAGCATATTTAGAAGATAAGACTTTTCTTTGACACGTGAAAATGGAGGAAAAGGAGCCATCAAATAATTACATCCCTTAGCTTTGTTTTTATCTTATTCTATTAGTGACTCTGAAAATATTGTTGGTACATGAAATGATGAGGTTGGAGTAATTTTGATAGATGAGCTGACTGAACTTGCTAATGATGTAAAACCTTTGCTTGGAGTAGGCCATGAAATGAAACAGAATTCGGTAATACGGTTTCAGCCTGCACTTGCCTTTTTGATGCTCTTTTATAGGGAATAGCAAATTGCCAAACCTGTGTCCCTCCACCTGAGCCTGTTAGCAGTCTCCACGTACAAAAGTGATCATTGTCTTTCCTAAAGGTCATCTACTTTCTTTCTTGTGCTCTCGAAGAGACATCACATTTTATTTTAATTGATACTTTTTAATGTGTACTCTGTTTGAATCAAATTCTTATTGTACAGCTACTATCTATGAGCCCCCCTGTGAGACTAAACACAGACTTCCTCTATGAGTTAACTCCAGAAATTTAAGAATGTGCCCTATAAATTTATGCCCCTTCAATTGAGTGAATAAAAAGTGCTTTTCAAGTGTGAATTGTGATGCCTGTATATTCTTTACTTTGTACAGAATGTCATAGTCAGCTCTTTCTTTATTGGAAGCGCTTTTGTTATTGTTCTGTTATTTTTAAGTCCCCCAGCTTCTATCTGACAATATTACTTCTTTCTTTTAAGATAGAGATAATTAGTACTGATTAGCAAAGAGACGTATGTAGTAATAATTTTAAGTAGGAAAATTGAGCTTAAGGCTGTCTGATATTATTAAAGAACACTGCCAAAAGATTTCTTAGATAAATAGAAAATCTAACACTTGCCTTTCACTCAAGGTTTATAGTGAAATTGACTTTCTTAATACTGAGGTGCCTTTTTAGCTACATTAGTAGATCTTAATTGCCTTTTATTTTTATTTGTTAATAAAGAGCATATAGTGTCCTGGTTATCCTCTTTACATTCTTGGTTGACCATAGTTACATTGATAAATATCTGAAATATTTCCTTTGGGGTTCCAATTATTGGAAAGAAACCACTTGAAATTCCTCACAAGATTAGTGGTCATCAAGCTTTCTACCTTGAAGATTTTCTTGTTTTGAATAACAAATCTCTTCCTGAACTCATTTGCAGTAGTGGCTGTGTACCAGAGCTTAGAAGTAATTAGATTGCTTTGCAGCATAGTTTCACAAACCTCACTCAGTGTATAGATTCTTAAATAAACAAGAAAATTATATTATGAAGAATGACAGCTCACATATAAATCCCCTAGTACAATAAAAAGTGATTAAGGATGTTCAAGTGAGGCAGGATTCCTAAGTATGTACCTGTGAGGCTGTACTAAAATTTTGTATTGTTACTAAATAAATATCAGAACATGTTAAATTACATTGTTTGCTTTTGCTATTATTTTTTGTATATCATGTGAGCTGCCAAAGAGCTTCTTTGGAAACAAAGGAGGCATGGGGACACTTTCTTGTCTTTCAGGACTGATTTGAACTATGTTCACACTTTCTTATAGCTGAAAGATAAGAGTAGACACTATTAGTGTCACACTACATCTTAAATGTGCTGTAGTGTGGCAGCTTCCTAACAGTGATAACTTTTGGCGTTAGCAGCTATTCACACTTGTTGACAGTGCATTGCAAGACAGAGGGTCTCCCCAACCAGGCTTCCTTGTAGGCAGCAGTTCTTGTGCGAACAAGGAGCCTCTTTCATCTCTTCATTTTATAAATATGTTAAGCACCCTCATTTATCAGCTTACCCCTCCAATTTCTTGAAGCCCATTTCCAAAGTGACCCCTTGGTCTTTTAATTCTTAAGTACATCATTTAAAAATACAGTATTATTTTCATTTGTGATAACACGTAAGATCTACCCTCTTACCAAACGTTTAAGTATAGAGTATAGTATTGCTAACTGTAGGCTAGGCACAAGTCTGTACAGTAGCTCTATAGGGCTTATTCATCTTGTGTAACTGAAACAGTATACCCTTGACTGATACCTTTCTATATTTCTTCCCCCAAGTCCCTGGAAACCACCATTCTACTCTTCTATGAGTTTGACTATTATAGGTTCATCACATAAGTGGTATCTTTTTTTTTTTTTTTTCAGATCTAGACCTGCAGAATAAGTGGTATATTGTAAATGAGAGGGCAGGATGAAACTTTTGGAGGCTATGAGTAGGTTTATGGCATAAATGGTGTGGTGGTTTCACAGTTGTATACTTATATCCAAACTCAAAAAGTTGTGTACATTAAATACATACAGCTATTTGTATGTCAATCATACCTTAATAAAGTGGTTTGAAAAATACACTGAGCTTTGCCAGAAGTGGAGAGTGGCATTTCCAGTGTTTCGTGCTTTTGAATGACTACATGTGCATAGCCCTCCATCTTTTTTGAGTAATCTCAAAATTGAAATGGTTTTTGGAGAAAAGTGATCCATTCTCTACTACTAGAGCCTTTCATTTAAGGAGTAACAAAGCTTTAACTTTTCAAGTCAATGCTGAGTAAGGAAATATTTAGCTAACTTAGTATACTTTAACATCATCAACAACTTAAGGCACATTGACTTGGAATAATTTAATCTTACCTAAAAAAATGATTTTACTTCCTAAATCATTAAACTCAATTCACCAGAGTTCAATGTACTGTTACTCTGTCTTTCTTAAATTCTGCAGTGAGGTGGTTATTTTTTCTGCAGAATATTATCCTTCAACAGGTGATCTGTCTTCAAAGTCCAATTAATATTCATATTACCACAAGGCTTTTTACTCTCTTTTCCACGTTTGTTAAAGGGCATCATTAGATCTTGAGAGGGTGTTAAACAGCATTTGCTAGATGCAAAGAATGCATGGATCAATAACTTGAATAGTAGGTTGAAAGAGGAAAAGCAAAAGTGTGGAGTTAAAAGTGCATAAACTTTATAAATACTGCCAAACCAGTAACACTGATTAAGACATTAGAAAATAATCTTATAATATTTAGAATTTGAACTACTAAAGCTTAAAAGTTCTAAACTTCTGCATCCTGCCATTTTTAAAAATAAGAGTACATTTTTAAAATGTGAATTTTAAATCTGACATCTTTCTGTTAGATGTCATTATAACTTACCGGGATGTTTTGAATTAGAGAGTTTTTTTGAGGGACACTTTTGGTATTTTGCATTTATTAATATATAAACATCTTGAAGAGTAGAATTATATTTTACAGGTGTGAACTCTAGAGTTAAATAAAATAAATATCAAAGTAGCAATTATAGGGGCCAGAGACAAGATGTGAAAAATTAATATGAAGTTGTGGTAGAGGTAGATGTGGCTCCCAATAATCTCTGACTCTTGAAGATGTCCTGGACCCAGTGACTTGCTGCTAATGAACGGAATACAGAAAAAGTGAAAGAAGAACCAGATTACTGAAAATGGATCAAACAATCAAGAGACTCTTAAGGAGTTTGCCTCACCAATGGGGAAAAGCTAAGCCAAAAACTACCTGGACAATGGAGCTCGTAATTTATTGGCATGTAATTTCTGAGAGTGTCTCTCTGCCAAATGAAAGCGGTACAATTGGAAACAAATTAGAAATCACTTTATGGCAGTTATCATGCATATAAATTCAAAAAGTATTTGGGTTATTTTTAGGTTTATTTCAGTTCCTAATATTTGGAGACTATGGAGAGTGTAATGAATCAGAAACAGCTGAGTATCTCTACTGTTAATATAGTTGTAAAAATAGACAAACAGCTTTCTTTCTAATTCAGCTACCATGTATGGAGTGTCTGTTTCCTACAGTGTATTGATAATACATGGTTCTAGGATTAAAATATGACTACATTGTAATCAATGCAATCAGTAAGAAAATGTTCATCATCTAATTTGAATTCTTTACAACACATATAATAAATGCCGAGTCAGCCGTGGTTGACATGGTCACCTGTGGGCCTAGCCTCGCCTAAATGCATGAAATGTTGACAGCAGTCTGAATGGTTTTCTCAAAATTGATTCTTATAGTTGTGATCCTTCTTTAATACATGGAGGCTGAGCTTTGCATATAACATTTTAACATGACAATTCTCTAGATATACTTCGGTCATTGTAGATTTTTTAATGTACGACAAGGTTTAATTCTTAACTAATGCCCTTTAAGAGCTTTTGGGAACAAGCTAAATCAGTACAACAGTAGAAAGACATTTTAATAAGAAAGTACATAGCATTGGAAGTGTGAAAAACTCGTTACATTTCAGGAATTAGATTTCTTTCTTAATATAATTGGAATGGAAGTATTTTATTTTATTTGGCTGGCGACAGCACTCTAAACCAGCTATGTAGTAGACTTTGACATCTATATTTACTACTAGATGATGTTTGTGCATACCTTCACATTGGCTTGAAATATAATCATGCCTTGAAGTGTTTAACAAGGATTCTAATCTTTGAATCTACTGTCCAATACCAAGCAGTGTGTGATTACATGAAAGCTATGTGACATTAAAAATTTAAACACACACATATATCATCTAGACAAACTAGAGAATAAAAATATTTTCCTGGGAGCCCCGCAGAGGGTGTTCTACAGCTTAGACCTAGGTTGGCTCTGTGTGTTCCACTTTCTCTGATTATCCCAGGGATTCAGGTTGCATTCTTCCTCTATAGCTCATCCTCTTCAGATTTTCTCTGTAATATGTCAAGAGTGAACTGCAGTCTCCTCAGTTTCTTGTTTCCATCCCAGACAAGCACACAGACTCTTTTCTTTTAGGATGTTCCCACTAATCACTAAGGGGAAGTTGGGCAATAATAATAATAATAATAATAATGATAATAATAAACCCTAATGCCATGGGCAGGATGTCAAATTATTAGAATCATTGTGCTTGATATAGAGTTACCAACATTCATTGAAAAAAACATTTGAATGCCTTCCTACCATGTGTTAGGCATTTTGCTAGGAATTGAGTATATAAAGATAAGAAACATCACCATCAAACTGGTATTAACTGATCAACACATAAATGCACATATAAGAATAACATCTATTGGATGTTGGGCAGGGGGGAGGGGGGAGGAGGGGACGGGTA